>JAJJWW010002290.1:0-28597 GCA_023531295.1 Papaver armeniacum
TTATTATTATCATTATTATTTGTTTAGTCATCTCATGAAACTCCTTCATTTCAAGGAAACTCCTTAGTTTCAAAAAACTCCTTGATTTCATGATATTTCCTTAAAATCATGAAAATAATATAAAATTAGAAGACTCACGGACCGGCCCCAGCCGGCCGACCATGCCCTGTCGTCGTGGCCGGTCCCACATGCCCCTTATTTTATTATTATTAATATTATTGTTTCCTTCATCTCATTGAGACTCCTTCACTTCAAGGAAATTCTTTAGTTTCAACAAATTCCTTGATTTCATGATATTTCCTTAAAATCATGAAAATAATATAAAATTAAGAAAAGTGCCATGGTCCGGGGCTTATTGGCGGCCGGCCATGCCTTGCCGTAGCCGGTCCCACACTTCATGATTCCCTTATTTTTTATTATTATTTCCTTCATCTTATGAAGTTTCTCGCTTTGAGCAAAAACCCTGATTTCTTCTTATTTTCTCAAAATGTTGCTCAAACGCACGCCAGAAAATATCAAAATTCTCAGGACTGGGGCACAAGCATTTTTGGGACACGAGCATATTACCTTGACCGACAAAGGTTGGATCTTTGGCTTGCAAGAGGCCGGTCCCACATACTTTCATCATTTGACCTAATTTGTTCATATTAGGTTCAAACCCTTCCAAACAACTTGGAATTTCATAAAACGATCGTCATACGGCCCCTTGAACATCCTGTGGCTAAGCCATGATCCCTTGGTCGGTCCCTCACCTCTTCATAATTAGGTTTTATCACCTAGGCTGGCTCAGACGAGTATTTTTACTAAAATGATTAAACCAACATTTAATCATCCTCTCAAGAACTCGGTCTTCAAGGGACTTTGGAATTTGCTCACTCGAGCATCCGGGGCGCTACATGGTCGATCCATCACCCCATGTAGTCGGCCCCTCCTTCAATTCGTGGTTTATTTTCAATAAATCATCAATTGATCGAATTAGGTTTTGAATCCAAGGTTCATAACCCGCATTCAAACGCTAATAATTTTATGTTGATCCCATGATCAACATTTTTATTAATTATACTCGCTAAGTATTTTAAATTAATATTTTATTTTGGTCCTGCTACCAATAATTCATCAAACTAGCAACATTTGCTCAAATGAGCAATATTTGCTCAGACTAAGGAATATTGGTTCAACTATCAATCCATCGAATGAGCAATATTTGCTCACCTTAACTATCAACATTTACGGAGAATTATACTTTTGTCTCAATGAGACACGCTCAATTCATGAGTCTTAACATTTGGAAATCACGTTCGACTCGAAGAATACAAGGACTCATCGTCCCATAAAGTCGGCAAGAATCGACTAACTAAATACACGTCGCCTTGCGGACTCCACAATCACGAGACGTCAATCGTGTTACATGGGGGATATTAACTAGGGTTTTGGTGTGGCGGTCACGGCACGCGTGTGTTCATACACACTATGAGAATGTCGACAAGTCGTCGCAACAGTTGGAGGAGTTAGCAAAGTAGTGGATGGAAAATCAACCAAGTCTCCGCACGATGAGCAACCGGTTTTAACACGATTTCCATTTCCCCACTCTTTGACTCCAGCAACTGTCACACTTCATGGGATCAAGGTGTTTTAATTCTAGCAATATAAATAAGTCTCCGAATCATGATTGAAAAACAAGACAATCTTTCGTCAAACAGGACAACAAGAGATTAAGAACTCGACGTCCCGAGCAATTACTCTCAACAGATCAAATTCAATCAATCGAACTTATCTTATTTCTTCACGCTTAATACACAACACACCTACAATCTTTGATCACCAGTCGATCTCACACATTTCTCACTTTCCTCCTACAGATCGACCCATCCTCTCTTGTGACCGAATTGACTCCCGGAACGGCCATTGTCTTGGTTTAGCCGAGTCCTGCGTATTGATCTCTCAATTCAGCACTCCCTTTTTTGCAAAGATCCGTGTGAGGTTAGACAAGTTTGCTCGGTTCAAGGAGTTTCCTCCGCACGGTCGTCTCCTCAATTCCTTAAAAAACCAACAACTCGTTTTGCCCCATCTACAGATTGGCGACCACAGTGGAAGATTAATCTCTCGGTTGCATTCTCACATGTTCGCAAGATGGATGGTCTTAGGTCTGGGTTAGTTACAAATGAAAACGACGCAAGCACTAGCAACAATAACAATGATAGTATTCCAGAAACCATTCATGCTTCCAATAATGGTGGTGATACTACTTCTCCTCATACCAACACTGGAAATCATCCTCTCTTCGGCCGGCATCCCGAGAAAGTCAGAGAAAATCCACCCACCATAGCTGATCTCATGAAGGTCCAGAAGTTTCTCGCCAAAAATCATACTGATATGGCTACTACTCAGAAGGAGTTATGCAATTATCTCAAGATTCTTACAAACAAGATGTCAGAGAAAACTCAGAAGAAAGGAAAAGCTAAAGAAACATCTTCGACTACTGATCCTGAAGTCACTCCAATCCATGTAGTCGACGATGATGAAGTCCACAAGGCTGCAGATAATCCACCAACAAAGGAACCTACAAGCTTCATCACCCGTGAAGACCTGGAACACTTTATAGAGGATCGAGGAAAGACAAAACACCATTAGTTCACCGTCATCAACCTCCATATCCCGCTGCTACGCAAAGAATTCCTCTCCAAAAGGGATATACCTCTCCAACGTTCACACTCCGTAGAACGTGGAATGCTCGAGAACATGTCTCTCGACCGAAGCACTAGGCGAACATGAACACAATCATGTCGTCCGTTTGAATGAGTTCTCAAAGTCTCTGACAGGCCGAGCATATACTTGGTACAACAACATTGTACCAGGGAACATCACTTGCTAGGGATAAATGGTTAGTGCCTTCTTTCGGAAATACTTCTTCGTCTCGGAGCAGATCACTCTCTCTGATTTAGGAAGAATATCGCAGAAGAACAATGAACATCCAAACGATTATATGAAGAGGTTCAATGTCCAAGCATTGGATTGTCATGATCTGAATGTCACTGAACAACAAATGGTGGACATGTGCATCAACGGAAGGATCCCAATCTACAGAGCCTTGCTGGAAAATCTCCGGTTCCATACTTTCTCAGAGCTTCATGAAGCAGCCAAACGATCAATGACTGCACCTTCTTTACTGGAAAGAGCAAAGTCCGCGAGATCGAGGAACCTCGAAGCAGCCGACGCCTAGTCAACAATGAGTACAATCTCCAGCCTTAAACAAACGTTGTTGCTAAAAGGAGTGAAAGGAAAGCCGAGACACAGCATCGAAGCGCTTCTCCAATATCCCAGGATCCTCTGAAGGCGCAAAGAAAATATAACCAATCCTGAAATGCACAAACCTCGACCCGGCATCAAAGAACGAGGAAATGATCAGACAGACTCAAACTTCTCTCTTCTCATGAAGGAGTGATCGATTTACTAGAAGTCTGGGTTCAAGATGGTAGAATCAAATTTTCGTTCATCAGGAGAGAGCCAACTGAAGAAGAAATAGATAATCCCAGATAAGGTTGATCCATTATAGCTTCAACTGGGGACTGAAGGAGTACATAATAATCCTCTCCAGTCAGAACCTTTACACTCTCTGAACAATCAGTCAAAGAAGCAGTTCAATCATTGATCGAGCATATCTGTGAATTGCTCTATCTGTCTAAGGTACAAAGGAGATACATGTTCACAACACCGAATTACATTGTGTCAGACATCTGTCTATCCCGGAAATACTCCTTGAACCCTCATCCACGGACAAGGAGATGCACGATGGGACTCGTTTACCACATTCCATCTCGTAGAAAATGAATTCGGAAGAATGTTGATCGATGCCGACGCCGCCATCAACATCATTCCACTGAAAACCCACAGAGCCGCTCGTGATCCCATTTCAATCAGAGACCTTGAAGGAACACTCGGAAATACTTATGGCTACATCACTTTCAAAGTGAACATAATTTTAACATGGACAGAAATTAAGTTTCACATAATCAGGAAGATCCAGGATATGACATGTTCTTTAGACGAGCGTGGATCCACGCTGAAAAGATAGCTACTGACAAAGTGCCTTTGGTTGCGCATCTCTCCAACGAAGAAAGTTCTGATCCAGAATATTTGGTGGACATTCCATCATCAGAGCACTTGGGGGAATTTCTAAATTTGACGGGGTTGAAGCAAGAACCTGCATAGACATTCATCAAGAGGTTCTACACTCAGGCAAGTCTCATTTCTTCCATGTCTATGTCATTTTCCTCACATGCTATCCTAGCATGATGACTCAATTCTGCTAGCAACTCTGCTAGATGTTATGAATGGTAGCTTCATCGCATTAGTATTTTACCAAGTGGTTGAATCTAACATTTCTCTGAATCGAGCATTGAGACATTCGGTAAAGAACACTTTTGGGCGTTTCTCCATAGGCTCGCAAGACTGTCCATGTGTCCCACAAAATCAGAAAGCTCTGATGTCTGCACAAGTGTTGAATCCCACTACCGCAACGAGGAATGTTGAATAAACAGAAGATACTCAGGGCCGAAACGATCAAACCAAAGATATTCGATGCTTAAGGAATATATGCTTCAACGCTCAAGCATCTAAGAAGCCATCTCATTGTACTCCCAATCAAAGAGTACAGCTTCAGCACAAATATCTCGATGATGACAAACTGATTCAACACTAGCACGATCAAAGTGTAACTAAACTACAATCGATAAGTCTTCATTATCCCATGATAAGACTTCTGAAGCAGATGCAACATCATTCATACATGGATGGCACTAACTCCTTCAACATACAATGGGAAACCTGAGGTGATTCCGTGAAACTTCATCAATGGGATTTCTCTACATCACAAGCCCCTGAACGATTGAGGAACTTCCTCTCTTCACTAATCACACATCCAGTATGAAAACTGCTGTTGCTATCTACCGCAACAACGTCGACTCACTGACGAAGCCAGTTCATGGTAAAGTTATGCTTTCAGGAGCATTCAGGTTGAACTCTCAGTACACCTTCATCTTAGGGACGCTCAACTCATCAACTAGTTCGTGAATGTAAAAGGCTCACTGGATGGAAGAGCAAAGATTATATCTATAATCATGGTTCTAGCCTTTTCGATCTTTGGAGCAACTTCAACCATGGTATCAGCATCAACAATAATCTCTAGAGGAACACCATCCATGATCTCAACATCTACAAGGATCTCTGGAGCATAATCATTCGTGATCTCAAGAGGCTACAAATTGGCTTTATGAGCAACATCCCTCTTCATCAACTATCTATTCTCTGAAGCGTTACTCGATGGATCGTATTTCTTCAAGCCCTAACGATTCATATCAAGATGTCTATACATGAAAACATGTTAACATGAACGTCTTCTCAAAGCTTGCACGACAGACGGGCACAAGCCAAAGTCTTCTACAAGATGTTCTCATCGCCTCTACAAAGGAGATACAACACAGTTTAGGCCATGGGTTTACAAAAACGTACCCATGTGTGAGGAATGGGACAATACTTCCTCAACAAAAGATGTTCGTATATGTCTCTTCTACAACATACCAAAAGGGCGCATCAATCGACATACGAGCTGAAAGATATGGCCTTTCCGTCGTGTCTATTTAAAATCTGAAAAATTTGTACGAGATTACAAATTACAAATGTGCACGCTTCGTTGGCTGACCTATACAACTCCAAATTGAGTGATTCTTTTCTCATGTGATAACTTAGTCACTTAGCTTCAAAATTTGGGGTCAAGCATCGACTCGACGCCGTATGAGGTTCCTACAGCCTTTCCGTGAGCATACAAACATGCAAGCAGAATTTTGGACGGGATTCATAACTTCCATAGTCGATTCGGTGTCTACTAGGTCTTTCCCACTAAGTCCTTCATCAAGTTACCTTCAACTTCGACCACCTAGGTCTTTACATTGATTTTTCTACCGGGTCCTCTATCTAGGTCTTGCGTACAGAAGGGAAAACGAAAAGGGAGAGATTTAACAAAATACTGGGATCACGGTCCACTGATCATGACGATCAATTTCTAAGTCAAAGACTCGCGGGTGCCGGCTCTCCACTGCTAATTATTCATCGTAAAGGAACTACTCTTTGGGACATGCAACCATGGTCATTACATCATCCCCTCTTGAGACCAACCTCGTTATGGTCCCATGACCAAGGTTTCGTATAATGTTTTCACGACATTTTAAACAAGACTAAGACCGCAAGCACCATGCTCATGTATCAATCAAGGGGTCTTGATATCAAATGAATCAATGACATTAAAATCCTTCACCAACCGTTCAAGACACAAGCGAATAATCTAAAGACACAACATGAGTGTTTTACAACAAGCTCGTCTGAGATGATTTTACACTGTCCCGTACAAAGCAGCGAGATGGGAGCAATTGGTGAGGAATATAAGGTTGAGTCATATGTCATTCTCTTCGTATGGATGTCCTATACAACATATCCAAAGTTCACAGCAATTGGATGAACGAGCAAAAAGATGTGGCCAAAACCTTGGACTACATGACAGCTGAAAATTTTCTGAAAACCTTCTGGAAGTTTACTGGTTCATCAATTTCGGCCATTAAACGTGCTCAAAAGCTGAAAAGCTTCTTTCCTAAAGCTTGGAAATCCGAGGATGAAGAAACATGGGTAGATCACAAAAATCCGACATCGGACGAAGATTCTACAGCAATTTCAATGAAGACCTAACTTCTGAATTTTCTCGATGAATTATGACGAAATTCTTCATTCATCTACATTGATCAGAGCTACACCATCAACGCAAAGTAGAACTTCATCTTCACCGATAGTCTCACTTGTGAAGTCGGCGGTGCTTCGCCGATGAGGACGACTCCCAGATGATCGAGAGGCATACAATGTGTCAACTTTCCAGCGTCTCTGAAAGGTTGATTTACCTCGGTATGAGCATATGCAGAAGTCTTCATCTTTGACTTGATATTTTTGGAACGTTCCCGGAAGAGCCGTAAAAGTGGTTGTAACCGAAGTCACCACTACCCGAGGCGAAAGACATGGAGTCATGATATACCAATAACAAACATGCAGCAAAAACAGTAACAACCAACTCTTACCTATTTACGATTTCACTAGCCGTAGTGATTATAACGCTCGAATTTCAAAACTTGCCTCGTTCCTTCAAACCTCGCAAAGACGAGTAAAATTCATTATTCAAAATCATGACTTGATGTTCATAAAACCGTGAACAACTCACGTGAATTTTAACATTCACTCGGTTTGTCAAAAATTGAATGATCGTCCATTCTACAATTGTGAAAACTTACATACGGACATTATTTTACTATGTATAATTGTCTACTTTCAACAGATTGTTCAAAATCAAAACATTGGTTTTACAAAATATATATATTTAACGTGAAACTCATCGCGACACTTCGCGAGACATTCTAAAAATAAAGGATAGCTTAGTCAGTTTACCACTATGTATTACCCTATATAAAGGGCCGAGTGAAGTGTGAGAGGAGAGATCTTTTGGGGGAATTGTTGGGCAAGTCATTAGAGAGAGAAAGTTTAAGAGTGCTTTAATTTCTAAGTGTAATTCTATTTTCTTTGTGTAAACAATTCATGGATTCAATCAATAAATCCTTTGATCTTACATCTTTCAATGGACTAATTAAGCAAAATCTAGTAAGGGGTGTAGTGTGGGAAAACTTTACTACTACGAGTTACACTAATACCTGACCGGGAGACAAGGGTTATAGGATAAGATTGACATCCGGGTATGTTACCTTAGTGGAATTAATTTAGTAACTTGTAAATTTTAGAAACAACATGTTGTTCCCTTGTCCCGTGCAGAAGTAGAATACACACCAATGGTGAAAGGCATTTGTGGACTGCTATGGTTGAATATCTTAAGTGTAAAAAGTGTAAGTTGTCAATCGTAGACTTGTTATAGTAGTTTTTCTTCTTATATTTATCTATCAATTCTTCTTAATATAAATGAGAATGATTTATGCTCACATGGCTCGCTACATTCATTTTCACGAATGGTGCAAAAATAGAGAGCGCCAAGTGGCACATAAAATTTAGAAACCAATAAAAAGATGACAAGCTGTCATGCCATCATTTTTTTTTTGCATAGTCACAAGGCACATGGTAAGACGACGCCTTTTTGGTTTGACACTGTTATCTCACGAAATCTACGTAAAGATACAAGAAAATAACTGTTTGCACAATACATGAGAAGATAGCTTTCCACACACCTTTGTGATGCTTTCTGACGCTGTAGTATTCAGTTGTACAAATAACACACCTATCGGAAACTCATCTTCTTATGCGATGCTTCCATAAGGACGCTCAAATAACATCGGCGAAACTCAAAAAATTGAGTTGGGAATTTTTAGTTGTGAAAACAAAGGATAGAAACATGGTAAGATGCATCCCATCGCATAGCACAACTATTTATATCAAGTGCCAAATATTATTTGTGTTCTTTGTGTTCTGTTCACAACCACTCAAGGATTGTTCAGGAAAATCCATTCTTGGTAAGTAGAATTGATCTTTCTGTATATCTTTGGTTTTTTAACTTTATTACGTGATATTCTTGCAGGAAGTATAAGTCGATAAGTTTTCATACGTCGCTGATTTAGGCTTACAAAACTGGATGCAAGAAAAGGTAAGATTTATTGGGTTTATTTATTCTACCTATAAATCGTGGGTATCACTCAGCGCAGATTAATTTTGATATTTTCTCTCAAATTAATATGCCATGAAAAATAATTTTAAAAGAAGTACTAAAAGATTCAATTTTTTTTAAAAAGACACGACTTTCTTCGTGAGTCACTTGATACCCGCTCACAATATTTTTGAAGAGTTACAAATCTTTACTTGGAAAACAATATTTGTTCGCGATAAAATCTCTAAAATTATCGGTTAGGTTTGCAGTAGAAGAACAATAAAGTTTCAACCGTGATAAAGTCCTAATATATGGGCAATTTTCCAATCCTCCGAGAGTCTTAATTCATCAATGTTTCATCATATTATTGCACAGGTAAGAATTCTTCTTCTTTCTTTCCGTGTAGGGTTTAACTAAGGGGGGTGCCAAAAGATTGACCATGTCTAGAAACTCATGCTTTTCTTCGTAGCATGGTCCCTCCTCAGCAACATGAAGGGACAATTGTTTGTTTGTTTTCAGAGAGCAGAGGGAAAATCGTCGCGCGTCAATAGGTTTGGTTAGCATACCGATTTGATTTATGGTATTGATTTCGTATATGTTGTTGATAATATGTATTCACGTAGTTCCTATGCTCTTTACCATGCATTAATTGATGATAGTCCTAGGACTAAATACTAATAATCCTACTATGCCTATTGAGGTTATCTTACTCAAATTGAGAACAATAGTGAGAAAAAGGCAAATTTAGGCAAAAAAAAAAAAAAAAGAAAAAAAAGAAAAAAAAAACAGTAATATAATCCGAATGATAGATTCTCTATTTGCGCCTGTTTTTTGTTTTCATTGCAACATCAATTTGGACTCATATTGCGAACATAATGGAAATCATTTTGTTGATCTGTGATATAGTATTGGATGCCCCATACGTTTCCGATACAGGATAGTAACACTTACCGATTTTCTGTCGCGAAGGAAGGATTTTATGCCATAGTATTCCAGTCTCAAGAAATGGAAGGTAACGGTTCAAGAACTTTTAAGTAAGTACGTTCCTATGCAGCGCAGGGTAATAAAACTTATCGATTTTCTGCCATGAAGGTAGGATTTGATGTGCAAATTTGAATCATAGACAAATTCGATGTTATTGAATTACATAAATTTAGGCTTGACCTGAACTACTTACAAGACTTATGAGATTTGGATGTGGGAATAATGTTGTGAGGAGAAGACTGAGGCTAATTGTTTGGTGAAATATCACAAAGACACAATTTATAATCTAAGTTTCGCTAATCTTTTATGGCATAATTCTTGCAAGTTGTTCACTAGGGAGGATATATGATTCATTGGAAACATAGTGTTGACTGTTGACACAAAAATTAAGGTTAATATAAGTATATTACTCGAACATGCATTAAGGCAGATATGAAAGTTAAGATAAAACTACTGCTAAGTGGATTTTTAAGTTGTTCGTTCTCATAGGTTTTGTTTTCTCACAGAATAAGATCAATATTTTCAAGGGAATGAATTTACACTGCGTAAATGTTTAGTTATGGATAATTCTTGTTTTCCAACAATTCTTAACTAAGTCTAAGTTGGGTTGCATTTCGTTAATGTTCATATGAATCCTAATTACCCCAAGTGAATATTGTAGAAGAATTATCAAGAAGATTATGGACTTATAAGTTTACTGAAAAGCGGGTGTACAACAACCACACCAGATATTTCATTTAGCAATCTATGGACAAACTCCAATATATTTCTAGAGAATCAACTACAGACAGTCAGACTCAATCTAGATAAAAAGTATATCAAAGAGTTTATATCTCAATCTCTCGATTTGATATATACTCAAGCAAATAGAAGTCTGCGAGTCTTTATCAAATACTAGAGAGATAACTTGGATGGTACCAAAGACCAATATCCAAGTGTCAATTAATTCGAATCAACAACCAAAATGTCGGATATTCTAATTGATTGAACAACGCACAACCTGTGATATTTCAATTATATAACAAAATATAATGCGAAAAAGAAATAACACATTAGAGGTAAATTTGTTAACGAGAAACCACAAATGCAAAAAAACCCCAGTGACCTAGTCCAGATTGAACACACAATGTATTAAGCCACTACAGACACTAGCCTACTTCAAACTAACTTCGGTTTGGACTGTAGTTGAACCCCAATCAATCTCACACTGATCCAAGGTCTCACCCACAACTAAGAGTTGCTACGACCCAAAGTCGAAGACTTTAATAAACAAATTTGTATCACACGTAAAAGTCTATGATAATAGATAAAACCCGTATCCCTACTAATATACCTATTTAATTTTGTTCCGTCTTTTTAATAAATCAAGGTAAACAGAACCAATTGATAACCTTTTGACTTATATTCCCGAAGAACAACCTAAAGCATTATCAATCACCTCTAATAATCTTAGTCGACTTAACGGAAAAAGATATTGTGGAATCACAAACGATGAGACGAAGATGTTTGTGACTACTTTTCTATCTTTCCTATCGGAGATGTAAATATCAATCCAATCCTTACGATTGTACTCGTACGATAGAAACATCAAGATCGGATTACACAACTACGAAAATGGTAATTCCGCACCGGCTTCAAAATCCCAATTAAGTTTTTTTAAGTCGTTAACCTAGTTTAGAGAAGAAACCAAAGTTTAAAGGAGAATCGACCTAACTTATGCAACTAGTATCACACTAAGGTGTGGGATTAGGTTTCCCATTTGCTAGAGTTCTCCCTTATATAGTCATTCAAATCGTGGTTTGCAATCAATGTTAGCTTGGTAACAAAGCATTCAATATTCACCGTTTAGATGAAAACATGATTAGATTCAAGCTAATATTTCTTAACCATTAGATCAAAAACTTAGCTTGTTACACACAAATGAAATGCATGTTTCTAGACTTCTGTAAACTGTATCCCAAACATGTACATTTGTTGGTTCAACAATAGTTAACCAAATGGTTAGCCATATGAGAAATTTCATATAAACCATATTCTTCTTCACCATAACTAGTTAAAATGACTCAAATGAACTAGTTAGAGATTTGTTCAATTGCTTAGATCTTATGTAACAACACAAGACACAATCGAAGAAAAAATGGTTTGATTCACTAGAATCGGTTCATGAACTTTATAGCCACGGTTTGCAAAATTATTCCTTCTTCACCATAACTAGTTCAAATGACTCAAATGAAATAGTTAGAGAGTTGTTCAATTTCTTAGATCTTATGTAACTACACAAGACACAATCCAAGTTAAAACGATTTGATTCACTCGAATCGGTTCATGAACTTTATAGCCAGTTTTGAAATAGCATTCCTTAGTTTATATAAACATGAGTTCAAGAAAAATCAGTCTTTAGATATAACCAACTAAAGTTCGCGGACTTGTTCCTTGAAGGAGTTCACAAACCAGCAGATTTTCTTGGTCGAGAACTTCCGCCGCTTCGGACTAAGTTCACGGCTCTTGTTCCGGTTCTCTTGATCACGAGTTCTGAAACTTCGGTTCAAGGAATAAGGACTTATAAATATATGTGTTTCACAACAATGCTTATATCCACCAATGGTTATATAATCTAAACTCATTTCAATCATTGAAACATCCTTAGAGGACGTTATATAGTTGCTATTCACATACCATTTCTCACAAAGAAATTTTCAAAGTGATTGAAACATAACATTACTTTCGTCAATACTAGTTAAAAGATGAATTTGGATAAAGCGAAAAGCTTACCAACACATATTTAGAGAAATATATAGGCTAGATAAACTCTACTGAAATACCAAATGTGTATAATCAAGGTCTATATAGAAAAACGACTTTTGTCTCAAGAATAGGAGATAAATAGACTTTTGAGTGATAGATAAGTTCAAGTCTCCACATACCTTTTAGTCGATGAAGTTCCACCAGTTCCTTGAGTAGTTCTTTGTCTTGTATGGTGATTGCCATGGAGTTCTTGAGATCAACTACACTTTCTATCCTAGTCCAAGACCTCAGCTATAATAGACTAGAAATCAAGACTCATAGTTTTGATCACTAACATTGACAAACATGTGAGTTCGACCGAGCAATGCTCTAACATTTACCATAGTGAGAAATGGTGGTCTAAAGTTACGAGCTTGAATCTTTTTGCGGTGTCTTTTAAATTCTATGGAGATGGGTATAGTTGAACACTTAAAATGTGAGAACGTGGTGTTTGTTGCATGTTCACTGGATTGATACTGATTGTTTAATCATAACCAACACACCATGTTTTTAATAGAAGGTGCCATTAGAATATCATATATCAGCAATGCTTGATTGTTTCTCTTTTCATTCTTTTTCGTATGCAGTTTAAGACTTTAAGTCCTACTTTATAGTGACATTTTCAGCAAATCATTTGTAACTAACATAATGTTGTGTATGCACTTAGTACGAAGGCACAACTAACCGGCCACAATTCTGATTTATGCATGAGGTTAACAAAGTTCTATCCATTAACGATGAATTACATATATCACTGCTTCTTTTATGTCGGTTAATGAGCCGGCGCAAGAGAAGGCAATAAGTGGGTGAATCATATTAATAAATCTATCCATACAATTTCCCAGGTTTACCGAACTTGTATGCATATAAATCAGGCAAGATGAAAAACTAACTACTCATGAAATTATTTGAAACTTCAAAGTATTTATAATAATAAAAACTAAACCGTGTGACTCTTGTAAGAAACTCAATAAGCAAATACTAGGAAAAATAAAGGAATTATAAAAATAAAATTACAAGATATATATAGTATTCTACATTTTGAAATGCAAAAAATATCACATGTATCACATGTAGTTTATATTTACAAATATAAAAAGTAATTAACACATGAATACATATGTAGTAATCACTTTTTTATTACTTAAGAAATATTAACACATGAATACATATGAGAAACAATTTTTTTTAGAAGACTTATATTTTGTAAGATTTTATTAGGTTACCATGGCAAGACGTTTATTGTATGTAATACGAAAAATCTAAAACAAATACTATTAGTAGTACCAAAAATCTTTAAAATAATAAATAAATTTAATAAAAGTTTCAAAGAATTATATTTTGCAATTAATCATATCATTTAAATTGTATTATAATTTTCCAACTTCCAAAAGTAAACTATAATTTTTATTGAAACTAATAAACTAATGGATGAGCGCCTCATGCCAAAATGCTAATACCTATTCAAATGCATGGGGTGAGACTTGAACCCAAGTCTATAGTGTGGGAGCCCAAAATTATACCACCACACTATTTCTCTAAGTTTGATATAATATTACAAAACTATGTTTTTAAATATATATATCTCCCAACAGAAGTTCTCATTGTAGATGGTATTAAAATTCTGGATAATTAATCAGTTAGGTTCGACACGTACTACTTGATAAACCAATACCACCATGTGAGATTCTAGTAGTATAGCCTGTGACAGGAAAGTTGGAGAAGATGCTTCAAAGACCTCACTTTAATTTGGTATTTCAAACTTAATAGAAGAAATCGATACAGAATTCAGAGAGCTTAGTCGTGACATTGGTTCCTAGATCAGGCCAAGTAGTCATCCGCGGGGTTCAAATTAAAGCACTAATGAAGCATAATAGTATGACATGATTTTTATAGCCGACACACTTGTTTTAGTTGTCTGTAAACGGATGCGCTGCAGTGGCTCATTTTAGCCGGCGTTGCATTATAAGTGTAGGCACTCATGTGCCCATAATACTGCACTTGAGTAAAATACGGCAAAAGTTGTATGGTTATAGTCTCTGGGATTATAGTCAGTCACTGGAGACACTCCTAGCCAGAAGATTTACTATACCTAACCGAGGAAGATAAGTTCAACAAGATAGATCAAAACATCAGTATAAGTCCATTAGCTACATATTTATATTGTCATGCAGTGCCTTCCAAGATAAAAAATATCTCAAGTTCAAAGAAAATCTAAAAAATTTCATACCAAGTTTATATTGTCATGCAGTTTACTAGCTTAGTACCTACAAGAATTCACCATTTATGCATTCATTTGATGCATTCATCATTTTGCCTTCTATGCCTTATATACCCAAAAGTAAAATGCAATCCAATGTTCAACTCAGCTACTCTGCTCACACTTTTGACGGAAATCACAACTTGGTCGGAGAGTCCAGGTCATTCAACTTGCGATTTCTCTCCAGGTTGCTCAGTTCAATATGGTGCTGAAAGGAAATTCAGGATACAGTTATGCACATTTTTTATACTAGTAGAGTGTCACAATACAAGGCTCAAAAGTATAGATGCTACACATACCTGAACAAGACCAGGCAAACTTCACCAAACTGGTTGTGGTGTGGGTGAAGTTAGTAAGTCATACCCATAAACTAAACCGAAGAGAAAACGAAGATAACTAAGAGCAAATTTTAGTGTTGAGGGTATTGCTTATCGTTCATGGTTCTTTTTCTTCTTATTGCGTTTATCCGCTTCTCTCGTAAATGGAAGAACGTAGAGAAGTAAAATACGTAAGATGTTTTGTGAGAGATTAAAGGGGGTGTTAATTCTCTTGCATGTGTAAATCAAGTTTGAAAATGGTTGATTTCAGCTTTTTAAAAATTTCAAGGTCTTGTATAACAACTCATAGTGGGGTTTTTATACAAAGGGATTTGTTCGACTGTATTTTTGCACAAATCTTATCATTTAACCTAGCTTGTTGGAATATTAAGTAGAGTTGTAATTGTTTACGATTGGGCTTCTAGTCCCGTTTATTCTAATGAAGGATCTTAGATTTACAAATAATTTTAAGAAAATGAAGTGAATATGCAAGTTCTCTTTTAGAAACTTAATTTTTTTACAAATTGTGAATACAATTACTTTGCTAGAATGATTGTGTTAATGGATTAACGAGAATTGTTGAGTGTATTCGATGCTTTGAGAGTTTTGGTGTGGCCAGGAAGTATGGGTCAGAATTTGTGGGAAAGAAGAAGAACAAGGTATAACATAACTAAGATTATAACACAATGGCTATCTCATAATCACCGATCCGTTTGCAAGTTGTTCGGTAAAATCCTTAAAGATGAGAAAATGGGTAAATATATTTTACTCTTGTCTTAGCAAAAATTGCTTCTTTTATAATGTTGTTTATAGTTGTGTCCTTGTTACCAAGAGCGTAAGAAAATGATTTTCCTTTCATCTCTAAGTTAATCTAAGGTTAAGTTTGTGAAAGAAAATGATTGCTAGCAAACCCTGCATAAATGAATTATGTCTTGTAAATGAGAAAGTAGTAAATTTGTACCTATGAACTATTTATTAAAATGCCTATATCAGTCAACCAGACTTGCTAGGAATATGATTGGGTTGATGAATGTGAATCTAAAACAGTAGTTGGACTGCATATATGTTTGCAAATATGCATAACATGAAGTTAGTAAGTCATACCCATAAATTAAACCCATACCCAGCTTCCGTGGCCCCATTTTATACCTTTTTTTCTTCTTCATTCTCCTTTGGGCTCAATCTTATACGAAGACGGAAGGGAAATCGATTCAGTGGACTTAGAAATCATTAATGTTCTTATTCAGAATGTGATTATGTTGATATTAAGTGTGTTTTCTTTGAGCTTCAATTTGTTGTTTTGTGGTCAATTTGAATACTTAGGTAAGACTTTGTGTGATGTGATTCAAAGGATGTTTCTTTTTGCTTAAGTTTTGTAGACGACTTTTTTTCCTTCTTGTTTATACATTGACAAATTGAAAATTCAAAGTCATGTATTGTGTGATGGAGAACAAAAACCAAACATCTAAATTCACCGATGGCTAAGTAATTGTTGATGACTAAGTAATTGATTTTTTCTTTAATTTCTTCATCTTTTTTTCCCGATGTGAAATTGAAAAGTTAAATTCATGTATCATGTAATGGAAAACAAATACCAAACAACTCAATCTGCTAGGTACATGAGAACAAATTACTACATAAAACTACAAGATATTACTATTATTATTTGAATGTATTCTTTTATGGTTTAGTGAGCAGAGCACTGCCTCAGACTCAACAAGATAATTACTTGGTGGCAAGAAGTCAACTTGTCTAGACCAATGTATTTGAACTCATATGCATTAAAACGTTAATTTGCAAGTATGTTCCGGCTTTGCGAAAAAAAATAATCGCAACCCTTTTAAGTTGATTTTGTGGTTGCTTTTGCTTCAAACTTTTCATATGCTCGCCCATGTGTCATTACGATTTATCTTTTAATCTCAAGATGATAGACATGAAACTATAAGTAGTCATCCTTACCGATTAGACTAAGTTATGCTAGATGGTCTGGTAATCATGTTAATTGGTTGTAGAAAAGTTGAAGATAGGCCTAGGGATCTACTTGCTAGAATGAGATTACCGATGTTGTTATGTATCTTATTCCAGCTTATAGTGAATGTGATGTTTTAGAGTATGAGAATTTTCAATGCATTAAAGCGCAACAGAAACATTTGGCATTCTTGAATCATCTAAAGAACCGTTTTTTCATTCAAATAGAGATTTTTTCAAGTGAATTAGCTTTCTAGTATCTTTATTTGTACCAAATAATACTCATAATCATTTTTCCTTCATAGGCAGCTCTTCTCGTGATGGTTGGTAGATGAGCTATGTGAATGCCTCAATTTTTTTCCCCGAAGGAAAATTCCTTGGGAGGAGGTAAAGAGGGAACATGTGAGTTGGCTCATGCCAATTCAAGGATATTCTGCTTTTGAAGTTTACACAAGTCGTTTTTGATATAGTGCAACAGCTTTAAAGAACTACAACAACCTTTACATATCGTTTGTGGAATTCATCCGTACCGTTTGTTATGAACATATCGATGTGTGTATTTGATATCCGTAATTGATATCGATGTGTGTAGTTGATATCCAAGTACCCATTTTAATATATACTACCGTAGGGGACCAATTACTCATTTTAATTTATACGGCCCACAAAGCCAGAAGACCCAACTTATTTTATACTTACCATCTAGTACTCTACCGAATTTATTTTATAGACCGATTGGAACCTTTTGTCTTTGAAATTTATATCGCGCATGGTAAAGAAAAATTAAGAGCAAGTTCTAATATTTCATATGCATATGTTTGGCAACACTCGCATGGTTTCATAACTTTTGATTGGTTTTGGCAAATAAGTTTTCTGTGAGGTAGAGTACAATAAGATCAAGAAGAAACAGAACTCAAGTAATGGGGTGAGCGACGAAGAAAACAAAGGAGAAGGAGCGCAAAATGTACAATTTAGAGAGAATTATAAATAATACCCATATTAGATTCGGGTTATAAAAACTACCCATAATACAAACCAGATATAAAGAGTAACAGAGTTAGGTCTTATTTACTATAGTAAGGGGTAAACTTGAACAAAAAATCAAAACTAAAAAAACATGGAAGGACAAACCATTTTGTCCTTTACTTACTGTAAAACACAAACTTTGTCCTGTCTCCTGTGCAAAGTTGAAATGTTTGGATTTCTATGAGATAGCTCCAAAATTTTGGCCGCATGATTCAATTTAGGAAATTAGAATAAAGCATTTTTAATTAGTAGATGAAAAATAAAAGACTCTACATAGAAAAAGAAACTCTACGCTTTCGTTGTTTCTTGCGTATATTAATGTGTTAAATGGATCCGCTAAATCTATTTTTAATCCTAAATAGAATTTCAAGGATATTTGAGAGGTTGGATGAGTACCACGGTGAAAATTAATCGATAGTATCAAAGTCGTGTATCAAGCCAATTTAGGATAAAGATGAAAAAATTGACTAAAGTCAAGATGTGGTTGTACCAAGATCGACCCCTATTGACTTACAAATTGGATGCCGATTTTTACATTTGTTGACTCATACTTTTTCTCTCCTTTTTTTTCCCTCCTTCGCATACCCAAATCCCCTTTTCTTAACTACAGATCGAAACCCTAACTTCGTTTTGAAATCATCACAATAATCATAAACTCTACAGTTAGTGAAGTTTATTACTATTTAGTTGGAATTGTATCGAGTACAGATGACAGAATTTGTGTACAAATGGTGACGTCAGCTCAGACTTATCATCCTCACAGATGCTACACATACGCTAAATCTAATTACTTTAAGTTCTTCCATTCCCGGGGTCTCTTTAATCTCATGAGTAAAATCTTTTGGAGTTTAAGACTCACGAGGCAAGTGAACTTGAATCATGAAATGAACGATGCATTTAACAACGATGGATGCATTTACTGCACTTGAGATTAACGCAAGGGCTTTTGAGCAAAAGACTAAATTGAAAATTAACCAAGATAAAAATGAGTACCTTACCATATTACGTAAGCAAAGATAAGATATACATGATACGATTAAAAATACGAGATTAAGAGAAAGTAAGTAATCAAACAAACCCGATTCATAACTTCTTATACCATTTCCCTAGCAACAAGAAGGAGAACTTCCGAATAGCCCACAAGAAAGGTGAAAGTATCAATAATATCTTAATAAATATGGAGAGCAACAATCGAACGAAAAGAATCTCAATGCACAAGTGATGTATAAAAGAAAAGTTATAGTATCAAATCATACCTCAGGTGGAATTTGAGCTTTTTCAAGTTATAGGGGCAGCCATACACGTCTCTAGCAACAAAATTAGAAGAAGAGGAGCAATTAATACAACTCAAACACCAAAGACGAAGGAAGAGGCTATTGAATAATTAAGGAATGACTACACAAAATCATGAAGTCATTTCAAGAAATCAAAACAAGAATCAATTGATCAGTTTCTCACTTCAGAAAACTATTTAAGATTGCTATGTAGATCAAAATACATACCAACTGAATGGCCTATTTAACAATTTCTGATCTTCAGGGATCATATGTCACCACAATAGTAGATGCTCACAATAAAAAAATGTGAGTTGAAAAATTCAAACGCGATCAAGTTTACAAGTTTTGAGGTATCGACACAACCTGTGCAACATCTTATATACAATCGTATTGGTACCAATACCGTAGCCTACTTAACTAGTTCCGTTCAATCGAAAAGGTCAATTTGTGGGTAATTAAACACGAAACAGAGAAGGAAACAACAATGAGGAGGTGATTCGCTTCTCAACAGAAAAGACTACACAGTTGATCCAAGCTGCAAATAAGCGAAACCCCAAACCAAATAACCAATATGACCAAAAACACAGAATCAGGTTATAAAATTTCACCCAGACACTATAAATTAGGTCTTTATTGTTTAGTTTGTTTACCTTAACAGCTTGAATAGCACATTCAACTTGAAACAATTTGCCTTCAGATGAGAAAGTATTCACACCTCTATCATAAGTCCTACACATACAAATCCCCAAAAATATCAGAATTAATGGACAAAAATTTATTAAAACCCTATGATTGAAAATTAAAGGGTTCTTTTTCTCACCTTGTAAGAATCATCTTCAATTGTTCAACCTCCGAAAAAAAAAAAAAAAAAAAATCATAAGTCAAAGGTAGATCTACAATAATTATAATTAATATTAAAGGTCAAAATCAGAGAATAATTGGATGAACATCTCCATGAGCACTACCTTGAAGTAATCTCAGTCCTTCCAATCTAATCTGCTTATTGTCGTATTTTCTGCATCTCCATTTGTATGGAAGAGTAGTTGTGTTACGACTTGTATCAGAAAGTGGGAAGCTAACGTATGAAAAGCTAGCAAACATTTTCTGAGTGGTGTATCCTCCCGCTGAACTTGTCGTTCGGTGAAAATAGGTAAGACCTATTTATACAAGTCGAAGTGAAACGCATCTGGTCTCATTAAGGAATGGAAAATGGGTGAGTAAATAGGAGGAGGTGGTAATGTTAACGCATGGAATTGATGTTCCATAAAACCGTTAATGCATGGAATTGATGTTCCATAAAAAGAACGTTTCACCATTAAATCCCTGTATTTACTAACCGCCTCATCCGTATGACACTTCCCATGACGGGCGTAGTGTACGCCGCACGTCGTAAACCGCCAAAACCAATACCCAAAGAGATCCCTCAGCTTTATGATATGTGTTGATGTCTCGAATATTTTTGTGGGAAAACATGTAGCATGTTGTTGTTGTCTGGCAAGTCGTGCTTGGGAGACTCGCTAGCTTGGTGACCTCTCGATGGCCGAGATTTTGCACCTTAAGACGAGAGGTAGCCGTTGATCGTTGCACGCTTTCGCTTTGGTGGCCGATAGGGTGGAAGGTCCCGCATGATGGCACAAAGAAAGTTGGGTGCCATTGGCATTTTGGCATGGTTTGGCGTGGCTAAACTAGACTTTGGGTCAAGGTTACCGTGCATTGTCTGTAACCTTGGACACCTAGGATTTGCTCCCAAATTGAAGGGGCCAGTTGACCACCACGCTTCGTTTTTAGTAGCCACATAGGGAAGGCTAGCATGGTGGCTCGGCTAGGTTGGCATGCTATTGGCATGGCATGCCTTGGGTGCGGTTTGGCGTGGTCAACTAGGGTTTTGGGTCAAAGGTTACCATGCGTTGTCTGGTGACCTTGGACGGCTAGGATTTTGCGCCTGAGATTGAAGGGGGATCGTTGATTGTCACACGCCTTCGTTTTAGTAGCCTCATAGGGAAGGCCAGCATGGTGGTGCGGCTAGGTTGGCATGCCATTAGCGCGGCTTGGGCGTGGCCAAACTAGGGTTTTCGGCCAAAGGTTACCATGCGTTGTCTGGTAACCTTGGATGGCTAGGATTTGATCCTGGATTCAAGGGGGCTGCTGATTGTCGCATGCCTCGTTTTAGTAGGCCGCATAGGGAAGGCCCGACATGGTGGCGCGGCTAGGTTGGCGTGTCGTGGTCATGGCATGCCTTGTTCGGTTTGGGCGTGGCCAAACTTAGATTCGGGCCCAAAGGTTACCATGCGTTGCCCAGCAACCTTGGTCGGCTAGGATTTGATCTTGGGATTGAAGGGGACCGTTGATTGTCGCACGCCGTTTTTAATAGCCGATATGGAAGGCCGACATGGTATAGTGGGGCGCTGGTTTGGTATGCCTTGGCACATGGTGCGGCTAGATAGCTAGGGCCAAGGCAAGTTGCGTTTGGCTTGAGAGGTGGGGCCAATGGTTTGCATGCCGCTTGGGACATGGTGCGTCTAGCATGGCTAAGGCCAAGGCAAGGTGCGTTTGGTTTAAGTAGGTGGGGCCAATGGTTTGGCATGCTGCCACACATGGTGCCGCCTAGCATGGCAAGGTCCAAGGCGCATGGAAAGGCTAGCATGGCTAGGGCCAAGACAAGGAGCGGTTTGGATTGACATGTGGGGCCAAGGGTTTGGCATGTCGTTGGCATATAGTACGGCTAGCATGGTTAGGGACAAGGCAAGGTGCGGTTTTGGCTTGGCATGGTGGGGCCAAGGGTTTGGTGTGAATGGTTTGGCTTTGGCATGGGCTGGTTAGTCTTGGCATGCCATGGGCGCATGGTGAAGTAGCATGGCTAGGGTCAAGGCAAGGTGCGGGTTTGGCTTGGCATGGTGGGGCCAAGGGTTTGGCGTGAATGGTTTGGCTTGGCATGGGGGCCAAGGGCTTGCATGCCATGGGCGCATGGTGCGGCTAGCATGGCTAGGCTAAGGCAAGGTGGTTTGGCTTGGCATGTGGGGCCAAGGGTTTGGCGTGAATGGTTTGGCTTGGCATGGCGGGGCCAATGGCTTGGCATGCCATGGGCGACATGGTGCGACTAGCATGGCTAGGGCCAAGGCAAGGTGCGGTTTGGCTTGGCATGTGGGGCCAAGGGTTTCGTAGGGTGGTTGTGGCATGGTTTGGCATTGGCACAGGGGTGCGGCTAGCATGGTTGGAATGCCTTGGAGCGGTAGGTGTGGCTGACATGGTTTGCCATTGGAACAAGGGTGCGGCTAGCATGGTTGGCATGCCTTGGTGCGGTTTGGCGTGGTCAAACTAGGGTTTTGGGTCAAAGGTTACCATGCGTTGTCTGGTGACCTTGGACGGCTAGGATTTTGCGCCTGAGATTGAAGGGGGACCGTTGTTTGTCACACGCCTTCGTTTTAGTAGCCTCATAGGGAAGGCCAGCATGGTGGTGCGGCTAGGTTGGCATGCCTTAGCGCGGTTTGGGCGTGGCCAAACTTAGGATTTCGGGCCAAAGGTTATCATGCGTTGTTTGGTAACTTTGGATGGCTAGGATTTGATCCTGGGATTGAAGGGGGGCCGTTGATTGTCGCACGCCTTCGTTTTAGTAGCCGCATAGGGAAGGCCAGCATGGTGGCGCGGCTATGTTGGCGTGTCGGGTCATGGCATGCCTTTAGCCTCGGGTTTGGGGCGCACAAACTTAGGATTCGGGCCAAAGGTTACCATGCGTTGCCTGGTAACCTTGGTCGGCTAGGATTTGATCTTGGGATTGAAGGGGGACCGTTGATTGTCGCACGCCTTCGTTGTAATAGCTGCATATGGAAGGACGGCATGGTATAGTGGGGCCGCGGGTTTGGTATGCCTTTGGCACATGGTGCGGCTAGCATAGCTAGGGCCAAGGCAAGTTGCGTTTGGCTTGGCGAGGTGGGGCCAATGGTTTGGCATGCCGCTTGGGACATGGTGTGTCTAGCATGGCTAAGGCCAAGGCAAGGTGCGTTTGGCTTGGCGAGGTGGGGCCAATGGTTTGGCATGCCGTTGGCACATGGTGCGCCTAGCATGGCAAGGGCCAACGGCGCATGGTGCGGCTAGCATGGCTAGGGCCAAGACAAGGTGCGGTTTGGATTGACATGTGGGGCCAAGGGTTTGGCATGTCGTTGGCATATAGTACGGCTAGCATGGTTAGGGACAAGGCAAGGTGCGGTTTGGCTTGGCATGGTGGGGCCAAGGGTTTGGTGTGAATGGTTTGGCTTGGCATGGCGGGGCCAAGGTCTTGGCATGCCATGGGCGCATGGTGCGGCTAGCATGGCTAGGGTCAAGGCAAGGTGCGGTTTGGCTTGGCATGGTGGGGCCAAGGGTTTGGCGTGAATGGTTTGGCTTGGCATGGCGGGGCCAAGGGCTTGGCATGCCATGGGCGCATGGTGCGGCTAGCATGGATAGGGCCAAGGCAAGGTGCGGTTTGGCTTGGCATGTGGGGCCAAGGGTTTGGCGTGAATGGTTTGGCTTGGCATGGCAATAATGGCTTGACATGCCATGGGCGCATGGTGCGACTAGCATGGCTAGGCCAAGGCAAGGTGCGGTTTGGCTTGGCATGTGGGGCCAAGGGTTTCGTAGGTGTGGTTGTGGCATGGTTTGGCATTGGCACAGGGGTGCGGCTAGCATGGTTGGAATGCCTTGGAGCGGTAGGTGTAGCTGACATGGTTTGACATTGGAACAAGGGTGCGGCTAGCATGGTTGGCATGCCTTGGCGCGTAGGTGTGGCTGGCATGGTTTGCCATTGGCACAAAAGCAGGTGGAGAATTAGGGTTTAGGCATGTCGAAATCCTAATTAGCATTAAAAAAAGGTACCCTGGTAATTTTCTCGCAGACAAATTATAGGTTTCAATAAATGTGCTTGGTTTGGACATTATTACTCAAGTTCTATGAAGTCACTGTCCGACTAGGGTTTTACGACTTTACTCCCTAAGTTAAAAACCACCATCAATAACAAGTTAAAAAAACAAACATTTGGAAAGGTTTTGGAAATGTAACATGCGCGTGAAACGTCGTAGTTTCGAATCTCTTCACCTACATTTCATTTTTTAAAAGGAACTGAATAAAACCAGTGAGTCAGTCGAGTTCAAAGGCATTGAGTCAGCCGAATCCGAATTATTCGCGTATTATTCGGAACTACCAGAAATATACACGAATTAGGTTCGGAGTTCTAATCGTGCGCGTATAGTTCGGTCCCCGTATCGTCGAGAAAATTCGCAAATAGTTCGCGAATTATTTGGCGAATTACTTACTAGGGGCGGAAGTGACACACCCACCCATATTTTCTCCAGAGTAAAATCCCTATAGGGGATCGAATGGTCGTGGGAATGCTTCTCTACACTGGGATTATAAATGGTATTATGGTGAGTCTTACTATTCTCTCATTTGGGATTACTTATCGGAGATCTCTTGGTAAAGGTTGCATTTTTGGTTGAAAGTAGCATTTTTCGTTAGGCATGTGCCTAGATATAGAGTTTATAACTATATCAAAAATATCACATTACCATACCAGGTGGCATGGCAAATCATACACGCTGTTACAAGAAAGGGTTAAGCGATTGGAAATCTAATTGGGTAGATATTAGCTATATCGCCAACAAAAGAGTATGTATCGTATGATATTAAATTAATATCGCTCGACGGAAAGTCTAATGTGAACGGCTAGTCGTTTATCACATATAAATATGTAATTTTCAAACTAAATGTTGGAGTTAATGCATTTCCAAAAATTAACAAGACTATAAAGCAGTAAAGAAGTTAGAAAAATAGTCTAGCTAGTTTGTCAGGTTAGTTTGAATGAAGTTTGAGGTAAGAAAAATATAGAGTTTGCTAGAGTAAGTCTTGTAATGTGAACAGATGTGAAAAGGGGCTTAGAAAAGTCTAGAGTTGCTAGAGTTTAACTGTCTCTAGAATAATCAAGAGAAGTAAGTCACCAAAGTAAAGAAAAACTAGTCATAGTTAGAGATAAACATCGTAAAACTCTAGATAGAACTAGAGTGTGTACTGTCGATGTAACACTGCCCATAAATACTCTGTTTGTAACAAGAAAGAGACTGAGAATTTGAAGCACAAATTATCAACTGAGTTTAAGATGAAAGATCTGGGAGAAGCTAAGAAGATTCTTAGCATGGAGATTCAATGATGTAGAGATGGGTAAAGTTTGTATGCATCTCCAAAGGGCATATTTAAGAAAGTGTTAAAGAAATTTGGTATCCGCGAAGGAACTAAACTGTAAGTGCTCCCCTTGGTCCTCATTTTAAGTTGAATTCTCGATATGTCTCCTACTAATGAAGAAGGCGTGAGTATATGGCCCAAGTCCCGTATGCTAGTGGCTATTGGTAGCTTGATGTATGCAATGGTATGTGCAGGCGGGAGCATTTCACATGCATTAATTATGATCGGTAGATTATATGCATAATCTCGGTAAAGGACATTGGCAAGTCATGGAAATGTATTTTGAGGCTTTTATGGTACCGTTGATTTTGGCTGGAGTTTGTGAAGGAAGATAGTAACAATCAGGTTGTGTGTGGTTATGTGGATTCCCGACTATCTTGTGATTTGGACAAGAGACGTTTAACTACGGTATGTATTTACCATGGGAGCAAGGATAGTAGGAGATCGATTGTGAAGTCTGTCAGGGCTCTCCTCGAGCTACTCGGGCGGGTTTATGATGTGACAAGAGGCATTTAAGGAGGCTATGGTTACAAGGTTTGCTCGATGACTTGGGTGTTGTGGCAGAACAAATGTCAGGCATTGTGATAGTCTTAGTGCAATTTAATTGGCTAAGAATCAAGTGTATCACATGCCGGAACAAACATATAGATGTTATCACTTGTTTAGAGAAATTCGGAAGAAGAAGATATTTTACTTGTGAAGATCGATACTAAAGACAATCCATCGGGATATGTTAACAAAAGTAGTATCCTGGGTCAAGTTTAAGTCATTGCTTTCGAAATTGATCCACATTTTTAGTTTGGTGAGACCCTTTGGGGTAGAGGTTCGGGAACTCGGTGGAGGCCTTCTAGTAAGGCCATTGAGTGAACTACTTTCTGGTTTGATTTCCTATGAGAGGATACGTAGGAAGCTCATGGCGAATCGACGTTGGAAAACGAATGAGATTTTAGGTATTGATGCCTCATGCATGAATGCATGATCCGAGGTGGAGAATTGTTGGACATTGGCTAGTTTAACCATGTGGAACTCCCAAACCGTGTGTAGAAGATAGGTTTGGAGGTGATTTTGGGTAAACCAAAATCGGTGGTGATAAGAGTTCGATAACTCTTAATTGGTTTTTAATCCAAAAGTTTAGGGACTTAATAGCTAAGTTATGAAACCCTAATCCTACCTATGTGTATATAAATAGCCTAGTAGAGAAACCTAGTGAAACACACCAAAATTCTTCTTTCTCTCTTAGGATTTATATGTTTTCTCCTAAACGATATATATATAAATCTCTTATTTTTTCCCGAGGATTCAAACTCGTTAATTCTCATCTCTTTTCTTTTCAAGTTTGTGTTCTTTTTGCATTATTTAGAGTACTCTTGTGTAGTTGTGCAAATCGCTTAAGCAGGTTTTAGCACAACAATGTCATCTCATATATGTTGAACAATTTTTTGAATGTACGGCATTTGCATCGCCGGACGATCCGCATATAGCTACAAACTCCATTAACACATCTTGTTCTTGATCTTAATTTTATCAGTAGGCATCAAAATTATTAGTTTTTTCTTTTTTCTCCAGCAAATGTTATTGTTGCGCAATGCACTTAGAAGCGACCCAAACCCTCCTTATTTTTCTGGGTTAATTGATTGATGCACCTCATTACTCTATACTTCTGTCAGGGGCCTCTTGTTGTGCTTTTCTTATGTAAACTCACAACATAAACAAGGCCCAAAACTAAAAGTTACAAAAAAAAGGCTTATGTCTTTCTTGGTTTGATAATCGCAGTGATAAAAAAGGGTATCTTTGAATTAGATGAAATATGTACGAGTATGTATGAGTATAAAAGATGTTGTCACCCAAACAAGATAATAATAAAATTACTCTGTATCAGAGTTGAAATACCTCTTATGCTTTCGGAATCGCTGCCCATGGAAATCTGCCTCGAACCACAATAAATAATGACGCAGAAAAAATTACTAATATCGCTGCCAATCCATTGATAGGGAATAGTGTTGCAAAACGCCAAAACCTATTACTATTAGTTATTGTTGCAGAAGCTCGAGAAAATCCATTCCGCACATCGTGAAGTATATATAGATAAAAACATCAAAATACTGTAAATGCGTAATTTCCCAAAAAAACTGGGGAGCTATTACTGTCATAAATATTACCTCCAGTACAGTAAAGGCAGATGAATGCTACCGTGGCTATGAGAGCAGCAACTCTAAAATAATAAAAATTTTAGGGGAGCAAGATTTTTTTGATATCTTAGTATTATGTTCCCATGACTATTCCTAGATCACTGATTTAAGAGTTTTGGGCAGAGCAGCGAAATGAACTTTATGTATTTATGTACTTTAGCAGAATTGCATCACTTCAGCAGAACTAGGGGAATTAAGGCTACACTATATAATCAAACCAATATGAGTAACGAATACGACAGGTCATGAAAATAATGTCTTTAGGATGCAATAAAGCGTATCAACGAAATTGATTTCAACGTCTGTAGTCTGTACTCTGTTCAACCAAGAATACACTGTGAAAGAGAAACAACCACTACTGTAAGAGATTCACATTCATTTGAGTTCGTTTTTACACCTCTACCATGACTTGAACAGCTAATAAATCACCTGATTTACTCTCATCTGAACTATTTACTTCAGTTAATGGTAGGCACGTTTTGTATAGTTTACATGTATACAGAATCTGGTACCTATTAAGTTCTGATTTGAAGACCTGTTTACTTCTAACCATCACTTTCAGCCAATTCAGCACTTTGTAATGGATGCGAATCTGGTATATTTTCATATAACAACCAGATTTGGTTTTCAACTTGTCGAGGAGCTGAGCCATGGGGATTTTCTTTTCAAGACAATTAATGCGTGCATGATCATCTGAAACATTAAATAAATTAATATAAAATAAAATAAAGAAAATTATTAAGATTACTCAAAATATTAAAACGATAAAAAAACTGAAATTGTAATAAGATTACCATATTATAATCTGTCACATGTGGTATTACTTCTTGTTCTTCTTTATCTAATTGCGATAGGAACGTTTTTGTGCAGTTTACTTGTATACTGGAAACATATATCTGTGTAGACTT
>JAJJWW010002291.1:0-78772 GCA_023531295.1 Papaver armeniacum
GCTTCTACAATAAATAATAACAAGTATCTTATTTGGGGTGCATACGCACCGGAATTTCGTGGATTAAAAGCTCACGCTCTATCAACACATATCAATTTAGTGTGGTTAATAGTTGCATACTATTACCGCATCTAGCTAATGATAAATCATGGCTCATCAAAGTGATAAATTCACCGTTAGGGACATACCTCGCATCATTCAAGTCAAAATGGAATAGATAATGGCTCTCTAGAAAGATTAGGGAAACATCATGCCAAAAATCTATTTTCCCCACTTTTTTCAGTCCTCGTGCAGAAACCTCTCTAATCCTATTATAATCTTTATATTTGTATCAATGTCGGTTTAATATTCCATATATGTATTCATCTCTGATCACCATTAGATACAAAGTTATTTATCCTTTGGCAGATTGAGAAATACAAAAATATCAGTTGTAATAATAACCCAAGTACCCGCCTGGGTACCCTCTCAATAATGTGTTCAAAGATAAACGCTCATACTAAATCTCCGCAATTGCTGCACATAAATATTAAATATGTTTAAAAATGCACCTTAAAGCCGCCTTCTATCATAACCTTCAAGGATACTCATTTGAGAATACTAACTCTACCACCGCATTGTTGCACATTTTTGTTTATCCATTTCTTTAGATTTCCTCTAAACAATATTTGGAGAATACTGCAACCTAAACAAGAACTCCATTGATATGCTAATACCTTCTAAAATATATGTTACGTATAATGTGTTTCAATTGAAATCTAAAAGGCCCAAATAAATCAAGATTTGAACTTTTCCAAAATGTACTAACCGAAATTTACCATAATTGAGTACTAAATTGATTCATCAACCCGTCATCATGTATGGAATCTTAAGAATTTATGATATCATGAAGACGGATGTTTAACTTAAGTACTTTTAGTTATTCTCGTGATGTAGGTACAATTTTGGGATTCTGCCTACCAAATCTCTAAAAGCTACATCTTGCATTGATCAAATCTATCACTGCTCAATATAAGTAAGGGCTTGATCGATAAATGGAAATTGTGCCCTCATTTATTTTCGAATCAAAAATTCAATTTTGCAATTACTCCCTTGATCTACGTGAGATATTAGATACCCATTTTCCATATAGAATACTTCTTCCAAGTTCCATAACTTTGGCATTTTTTCGAGCATCATCTAGCATCAAGGTTACAAATTTTGTCTTCACATCAGATACCTAGCACTGAAAATGGAGGAAATGGATTAACATTTAAACAACATAGGTAAACAAAACAAATATTCCCAATTATGCGAGTGTGTAAAAGGATATGTAAACGCAATATTCCTTATCTCGGGGAATAAACGCTACACTCACCATTGTTAGGTTATAAAGGTAGTACTCCAATTAGATTATACTTTGTATAACCTATTCCCTTGTAATCTCTTCGAACATTCCAATTGCATTATGGAATTTTCTCAGTATCACCTTTATACTTCCCTATATTCCAAAGGTGTACGCGACATTAAACTATGAATTCCTTCTCAGACCGCATTTAATTCACAACTAAAAATTGATCAAATAACTCCTATTTGCACGATAGATCAAAAAATCGTTAAATAGATTTCACTCTTGTTTGAACGCACACTTTGTTTTTCTTCTTTTCAACTAAGAATGCATGCCCCGATAACATATATTATAGAAGTAACCGCCTGATAAATCCCATGTCATTAGTATTTCAAGGTATGTTATATTTCACGTAAGAAGTACGTTAATTTCTTACCTAGCCATATCTCCAAAAATAAGTAAGCAACAAAAAACTCGAGAATCTATAGTGGGGATGCATAATGATAAGTCGAAAGATCAAAGATGGCACAAATTAATGGTTCTTCTGATCAAATCTCATATTTAAAACTTCGTGGAATCAAAAGAAAAGAAATAACACGGTTTTCACTCTCCAGATATCTTCCTCCAAAAGACATGCCTCTCATTGAGTTTTGTCAAGTTTCCCTCTTCCAAATGGACCAAGGTCATTCGGTTATGTGATTTCACGGTAAGAATCAAAGTATATTAACTTACCGATCATATAACCAACCAAAAATGAGATTCTCAGAGTGGGAGATACATAAAGATCAAAGATGGCACAAATTAATGCCTCTTTGTGTTAAATTTCAACGAAAAGAATGAAATGTAACTGTTCATTCTCTAATAGACATGCCTCTCATTCTCTAGTCTCTACCAAAAGAAGCACCTCAAAGACCAACTTCAATGTCTTTTATACATATGAAGAAACATGTCTTTTGGTAAGTGAGGTGTCCTTTCTTTAACTTTGACTCACTTGGTGAAAAGGTGTCTCAACCGAACGTACCATTTGGCAAAAATACGGGAATCAATTTCACACCCCAAAATACAAAGAGGCGTGCTAACTGGCCAAGAGTTCTCGTAAGATGATATGGCGCTGACATGTAAGTATAACGTGATGTAGCATAACAACATTCCAAAGTGATAGTGGTGCACATCAAAGATAAAGATCCTCCTTTATATAAGAAGAAATTGTTTGATTATTGATTGGGAGGTTATGTATAATGATAAGGCAATCGTTGATGGTGCGTTTTATGTGATACAATTAAGAGTGCATCGCTTGAAAAGTGCTTGCAAATCTGTTGGGGCTGGAAGGGTTATGTCATCTATTTAGACATTTGAAGTACCTTTTTTTAAGTGACGGCTGGAGACTTGTTGTTACCTTGTGTCCTTTATGCATTAAGTGACTGTTGTGATTCCTACTGGATTTTGTCTTATAGGAGAGCCAATCAGAGAGCGGTGACAGGGATAGTTAGTGCTTAGGTGGCTTCACCAAAATCAAGAGTAATTGTGCCGTCGACATGTGGCGATTTGGGGGTCTCTTATTATAAAGAAAGATAGTTATTTTGTTATCCATATGATTAACGATTACATTAAGCATGTGCAACCAACATTTAAACCAATAGGCGACCCTATTGGACGAGTTATGTCTCGTGAGAGTTTACAAAGAGATATACCAACAAAACCTATCATTATTTAAATTCTTTACTCTTCATATGATGATTCAGAGGATGAATCTTCAAAGGGGGAAGGGTTATACTGAGAAACCTGCTTTTTCAAAATCACATAGCGCTTAAAAATCTAAAAGGTTTCCCTCCTTTTTTTTGGTAACTCTCCAAAGCAAATTGCTCCTACAACAAAAAAAACAAAAACAATATCAATTCATAAATAAATTATTCAACAATTCAAGAGAGGGACCTCACTTGTATATCGTTGGATAGGTAAGCGGTAAGTTTCTTACGATTTCCGAAGGTACTGGAGCCCTCCATAAATATAACGATCTCTCGTGTCGATACATATACTTTGACATATCAAGTGATAACGGTTAACCTTGTTTTCGATAATTAATCGTCTCACCATTCGGATTCCTGCAAGTATGTATAAATAACCTTTGGCAAAAGAATCGCCCCAAAAAGTTTGTGTTATTTAGTTGTTCATCTTCTTCTTCAAAGATTCAGATGAACATCAACCCATAAACTAACTATCAATTCGTCTTCCACAGGAATAAAACCCACCATAATTAAGAAAGTAAAGTGTTATAGATAATAAATTGGACAAAATAGGTGTTAATTTCTAAAATTGTAGGATAGAGTGGTTGGATTCCTTGTGCTCAATGGTGACTAGAATGTGAATCCTTTTACATGGCCAAGATATATCCATGTACTGTATAAAGATATTTCACTTGACATGTATACATATCCATATACCGCATAAAGATATTTCACGGATATGTATACATATCCATATACTGTACAAGGATATTTAAATAATTTCACAGATTAATTCAACACAAATTAATGTAAAGTCTGTAATACATATGCGTTTAACAATCGAAATCTTAAAACACAACAGTGAAATACATCCTATGCCTCAACATCATCATCATCATAAATACCCGCATCATCGTACTCCAAGATTATCGCTATCGCTTAATCATTTCGCTTTAATCGCCCTCATCATCGCCATCGCCCTCATCGTAGTCATAGTCATCCTCATCGCCGATGAGTCATCTTCATCTCCATCATGTTCATATTTGTCTCCCCACATGTCCTTCTCCATATACATGTTCAACCGCATGTTCAAAGTCATCTGGAATTTTGTCATTGTAATCTCCATAATAAACAAATGCTCCATCCTCGTCTTGACCAGAACTACTTCTTCATCTAAGTCTCGTATCATTATAATCTTCTTCTCGATGATGGAAGTTCCACGTATTCCATATCCGAACCCTCCAAACTAGACATATCCCCGCCGCCTGACCTCCTCTATCGTGACGCGCAACAATGTGCTTGACAAGATCATATCTTAGTTGCATGTGTAATTCTAGGTTTTTCAGAGATGACAAAAATACACGACCATTAATGGTAGGTTCCGGCTTTAACAGAAAACTCTGCCCCAATCCGTATCCCGACGTTCATGCTCGATAATCATGTTGTGTAAAATAAGACAACATTTCATAATTAGGTTCAAGTCAAATTGATGCCAATATCAAATGGAGATCCGACACCAATTTACCCCTGAGAACTCCAAAAGCACGCCGACATCCTTTCTTTTAGACATTTGATACTTGTTGAATCTCACATAGTCGGGAATGTCCAGTGTCTGAGAGAAAGCTTGTACATCCGTAGTCATCTTTGGATAGATACCATCGGCTAGGAAATAACCTATATTGTAGTGGTGACCATTGATGACATAATTACATGGAGGTGCTACACTCTTTAGCATGTTATCAAAAAGGGGAGAGTGTGCCAACACATTCAAATCGTTGTTTGATCCTGCATTCCAAAAAAAGCATGCCAAAAGCACAAATCGTATGATGCCACCGCTCTAATGCCAAACTACTCTCTTTTATCTTTACCCCGATAAGTTCCTTGCCAAGCTGGTTAATGGACAATTCTTCCATGGCCATTGCATACAATCAACACTACCAAGCATTCCAGAAAACCTCGGTCCGCATTCTCTTGTAGCAACTCCTCCGAACATCTTCAGAGTGGGTTCACGCAAATATCTTTCTCCAAAAGTCATGCAAACGATGTGGCAAAAAATCTTTTACATACTTGTATATTGTGGTGGCACCCATAAGAGTGTAATCATCAATACTATCACCGGGCGTATTTTGCATAAATATTTCATCACGGAACTAATTTATATGCGGAGAATGCCCATAGTACCGGGTTGCATCTGGACGTTGTTGCCTTTCTAGATCAACTTTAATCAATTTTCCTAACAATTTCTCGAATAAGTCTTCCTCATGCCTAGACGTTGTTTGAATTGTCTTGCTGATAACCAGCCTGTGCATAAACTAATCATTCATCATTTTGACAACATGCCTTACTCAATCACGCTGCTATTACACTACGTGTCCGTATCTCCCTTGGTACAAAGTGCTGTCTAATAATACGCAATTGTTCATCCAAACATAGTTGTGTAAACATTCGCAAAGGTTTCTCTTCTTCATCACTAGAGGATTCCAAATAGATTCCATATTTAACTCTCACAAGCACGCATTAGACTCATTATGCACCTTTGCAAACAACAAAAACAATATCCAAATAGATTCCATATTTAACTCTCACAAGCACGCATTAGACTCATTATACACCTTTGCAAACAACAAAAACAATATCCAAATAGATTCCATATTTAACTCTCACAAGCACGCATTAGACTCATTATGCACCTTTGCAAACAACAAAAAGAATATCAATTTGTGTATACCATACATAAATACAAGTCAATCAATTTTCTACATTGATATTCTATTTTTCAAACATTTCATTCAACATAAATCAAGAAACACAACAACTAATCATGGATTTTCACTACATATATGTTTTAATTACATTATTGAATTACATACTACATACCTAACCAACCTAATATCTACAATTTCATCAAAATCATATTCGAAATCAAAATCAAATTAATTTGAAACCCTAAGATTAGAATCACTCACCTTAGATGATTGTTTGGATGAAATTTGAAATTGAAGAATGGATTTGTTTCACCTTGAGTAACTATCAAACCCTTTTAATTTAAGCCATTGAATCGCAATGAATCAATATGAAAATCGAAAGGGTTTGAAAGGGTTTTGAGAAGAGGAAAAACTAGAGAAGAAGAAGAAGTGGGGAGGCCGAGCGAGTTTCTCTGCTGACTATAAACTATAAAACGCCAACGAGCAGTCAGATGGTCAAGTCAACGAGTTGACTCCATACGGCTACTCGCAGCCTTTGGAACTGTTGACACGGCTACTCGTGTGGTGTCGGGAAGGGACAACGAGCGCCCATAGCAAGATCGGCTTCCTTGTGCCATCCCTTCCCTACATAAGAGGGATAGAGAAGGGATATGGTGCACCATAGTGCTAGCTCTTAATGATACTCCATCTTGACAGTCGACTTGCCCTTAGTGATACTCCATCTTGACAGAGGACTTCCCATGAGAAAAAAGACCTACCATAACTAAAAACCAACTGCCACTTCAAGTAATACAGCTAATAGCATTAGGCTTATAATTGTCAAAGTCTTTTATCTAACTGGTCAAGCACGGTATCTGTTTACACTACTTTACACTTGCGCTTGCACTTGCACTACTTTTAACGTTTATTTAAGTCTTCTTTCAGCTTCCTCTTAACATGTTTCTTGTGTTTCCTCCAATATTTCGCATGGAATCTATTTCTCTCAAATGGCTTTTACTTTCATTTCTTTGCCTTTATTGGGCACACTCTGGTACGTAATCATCGAAATGCATTACTTTTTTCGATTATTTTTTATTTTTTATTTTGTTTTTCAGTTTCGAGAATGGGTATATGTTAGTGAATCTGTTGTTTGGTTTCAGCTTTTTGCGCCGTGGATGGGGTGAAAGGTGGGAAAGTAAGAGGTGTGAATTTGGGTAATTGGTTGGTTATTGAAGGATGGATGAATAAACCTTCCCTATTTGACGGCATTGCCAATGGAGATATGCTTGTAAGTAATCTTTATGAGGTGATTTTGCTTCAAGTTCTTTTAATTTGGGTGGTTATGTATTTATCGAAGTTTATTATGCATGTAGGATGGAAGAAAGGTTCAATTCAAGTCTTTGAGCTTAAATAAGTATGTAAGTGCGAAGGATGGAGGAGGTGCAGGTGTCTTTGTCGACCAAGACAAAGCCGATGATAGGGAAACCTTTAGAGTAAGACGGTCAAAAAAATTTAGTACTTCTTTTGAACTGTTTGTGTATCCTATAATTATGGCATACTGGAATGTATATGTTCGACATGTGTGAGATCATGCAACCACTCTCTGTTGTAGTTATGGAGGGTATCCCAGTCGGAATATCAGTTTCGTGCTCTTACAGGACAGTTCCTCTCCTGTACTGGGCATGGGGCCTCTATCACCGCAACATCAAAATCACCGTCTAAGAATGAAACATTTACTATTGAAAGATCTACCGATGACCGCGTTCGTATTAAGCATTCTAGCGGTACATATCTGCAGGTGTGATACTCTCATGAATTTAAACTTCTCATTTGACATTCGGGTTGTTATAAGTCATATCTTAAATATTTGACATTTTTAGGCATCTTCTAGAAATGAGCTCAAAGCAGACTATGTTGGGAATCCAGAATGGGATGGTGGTAACGCAGCTATATTTAAAAGGCTCTTCTTCTATATACCCCCAGAAACTCTAACGATACCCCTTGTTCCCTATACCCCACAACCTTTCTTCCTACCCCATCAAACGGTCTTAAATCCTATACCCCCAACATACGAATAATAAAAGAACTACGAAAAGTATAATCTTCATCTTGTTTCCTCTCTTCACAGTTCTTAAAAGAAGAACAATGGAAACACCACTTATTCCTCTTCTTTTTAATCTTAAAAGAACAATGGAAACCCTTAAAACCTTAAATAAATTAACCTCAAATTTTACCCCAAAACAGCAACAACAAAAAAAAAACCCTAGTTTTTTTACCTTGATTTTTGTTCTTCTTATTAAAAACCAAACAGGGTATTTTAAACACCAATTTCTCATCCTAATATCTAGTTTTTTCGCCTCTTCTCATCCCCAAAAGGGTTATGCTTCCGTTTATATAAGTGGTTGAAGGGGATTGGATCAACAAGAATTATGATGGGTTTGGTGGTGAAACATGGGCGAAAGAGCCGGAATCAATACTTATGGGCAATAGGCAAGGGTTAACAATCTCCACTTCTTTTTGATGATATCGTCGTCACCAAATTTTTGAATCTTCTTTAAGTAATCAGAATTTTTATTGTTTCTTTTTTATTATGTTAATGGTAGATAACTATCCAATAAATTCTATCTTCCAAATTTCTACAGCCAGTTCCCAGTGGAATTCATTTTGTTTTTGATTAGTAAATGTATCTTTGGATGCCAAAGTTGAGGCAGTGATAATCAAATTTCAGGATCGTAGAGATTTTTATTAGTCTTCCAGTCTTTCAAACAATATTAGTGACATTTTCTAGTTTTTCTTTACCCACCGCTTTCGGCAGACATACTATAGTAATGAGACAAGTAAGTAGACAAATGAAATTGGCTAACTTACAAGTGTTGTTCTTGTTGTATTATGCAAGTTCTATTAGTGTTGTTCACATATTTTGAAACATTGATTTTTCTGCTACAATAGTAACATATGTGTTTTTGTTCATATTGGAATGAAAAATTCAGAATTCATTTAACCTCACAAATAAGAAACTTAAAGGAACATCATAAATATTTTGTAAAAAACTAACTTAAAGAAAGTGTTTCTGGAGTTTTTGTAAACATTAGCAACGGTGGTCCAATTCTAAAGCTAAACCAGATAAATTGAGTGATAGAACATCAACAACAAATTCACTGATCCATTAGCCATAATTCCCTGTCTGATTTCCAACAACGATCCAAGTCACAAGAAAGTGATAGCTCTGTCATCCAGTCATGGTAAACCATTTACACGCAGTTATGACTCATAAGACAGTAAATTGCAAATTCACTCGATACAGTTTCCACCAAATAGTAAACATATAAGTTGTTTGAATTACGATATTCACGGTTCATCAAGGTGTATCTCCTCGATAACCCGTAAACGGTGTCCAAGTTGTTTTTGATCGATGTTCTCCCATCCTCGATGCAACATTTCCATGTGCGGAGTCCATACTAGTGCCTCTCCCTGCATATAGAATTCCATCCACTAAGAACCGGTGGAAGGGGAGCACCTGGTTTCAATATCGCTTTAACAAAATGTTCATTGTCAAGATTAAGAATCGTCACAACTTTGAATTCTGCTGGAGGCGGGGTCCTCAACGGTAGCCATGTTGTGCTTCCCATATTTGAATATGATGAAAAATACAGCTTGAATGCAGAGGCAAAATGTATCCCATGTCAGCAAAACCATCCAAGACAATCGAGTTGCAAATGGCCTTCTATACCGGAGAGTTGCGAGTATCTTCTTATATTCTTCCACTCCGCCAATTATTGGTATGTACATCTCGTAATTCACGGCCGTTCCGCTCCATCTCAATCTTGACAATCTTCCATCCATCAGACTAATCCCAACATTTCCCGCACAAGCTCGAAAACCCACAATGCCCATCCGTGCAACATTTTCCAACCTCTCAACAACATCGAAAGAATTTTTGGATTATGAAACGTAATCCCTTGAATCAGCTTTTCCTAAGTACTCATCGTCGCACGACATATCTTGACCGTTGGTCTTGGTCGTTTTCGTGTACTTCCTTCGTTGTTTAGGTGCTTTAATTGACATTGCACTTTCTTCCTTTTTAACATCACTTTACTGGGAAGAACATATTGTTCATCCACTTCTGTACAAATCTGGTAGCTCATTCAAATCCTAAGTCATTCTTAACCTCATGCACTATATGAGACTTCTTCATCGCTTTCTTTGTGCCTTGGCTGGCACTTTTCTTTGTGCTGATGTAGAAGCCGTTGCCCTTTAGGTGGTATTTCCCACTTCGATGGATCCTCTTGTCGACTTCTCTCTCTTCTTCTGTGCTTTAGTTTGTGCCTTAGTTGGGCGACCTTTGGTTGGAAATTTTCCTTTCGGTTCTTGCATACTGCTTTACTTGATCTGCAATCTCTATCAACATTTCTAACATGAAATGCTTTTGTAATTCCGCAAGCCTCGTATTTCATTCTTATCTTCTCAAACAAATCTTCCCAATCAAAAACCGCTGCCACTTTTTCATGTACAGATCCATTGAAAGATGCTTCTGTTCATGTATAGAGTCGAGAGAAATATGACTACAATTTTTGTGGTGTTGAGGATTTCACAAGCACATGGTAAGCCGTGTGTTTTCCGCAATATGCATAAACATCTTCCCCGAAACGACTTTTGCCTAGTGAACTGACTTCCAACGAATTAACTCCAAAGCAGCATGAGATATATTATACACCAATCTTTTCGAATCGGCTCGACTATATTCGTGTACAAAGAACGGTTTTGCTTTTCTCTAATGAAGCTCGAATGTTGATGACTCGTGTTACCCATTGGTTGTCCATATCTTGCCAACATTTTAGAAAATCACCAGTTGAGCACCGCGTAAAATTCTTTAGAGCCGCATGTTCGCTGCTTGGGTTTGTAGTTGTATTACCAAAGTGTAGAATATTATTTGTCCATGCATAAACAAACTGTTCTTTACGAGCCAACCATTGAGTACGCAAATAACTTACTGTGGTGGGATATAGCATTCTCCAAGCCTTGAGAAAGTAAGCTAAATTAATCTCAGACATTGCATGGTCTGCAGCACTCCATAAAGTTTCCCAATCTTGTTTAATATCTTCCAGATCTTCCGTTCGCTGCCGGGTATATCCTTTTCGAAATGGGAAGACACATTACATGAGATATGGTAAGTGCATAAAAGTCGTGTAGCTTCAGAAAGATTAGATTTACAAGATCCTCGTAGTTGGTGATCGTCATTCTGTGACTATTACCGACGGAAGATTACTAGTCAATACAACCGCCTTAATTGTTGTAGAGCCCAAATGTAATTCCTACTTCTCTCGACATAAAACAATATGCAATTGTGAAACTTAGGAGGTAGATGTCACACCAACAGCATGAAATAGCGGCATAGACCAACGATTCGTTTTTATAAGTACAATCTAGTAGAGCACCGTGGGAAAACATCGAGCAAGCTTAGAAACCATCCGGTGTGACCAAAATAATTCTAACACTCTTCCCGAATCTGTTTTTCTTTTGTTCGACGTTACATAATGGTGTACATCTAATAACCTGCAATAATTTCGCATCTTCGTTCGCCCCTCCATTGCTTTAATCCTCGAATTTGGACTTGACATTGTATATTGTCCTTGCAGTTGAGACGTTCTTGGAATCGCGACTTTTCATAGTAGACAAAATTAGAGCCGGTTTGACTCCGTTAATCGACAGAGAAATGCACAAGTCTTTTCCGCAGGATTTAACCTACCCAAAATGAATGACCAATTAGTGTGTCATAAGGGGAGTGATTGTGTTGGCCCTTAAAAACACGTAATTTCCAGTTTGCTCCATCAACACATGTGATCCTCAACCGAAAAGGACAATTACACTTCTTTGTTCCGGCTTTTCCTGTTTTTTCTTTGACGCGAGCTACTGTATTTTGGGCAACAATAGTTCTATTAACACTTTTAAACACCCCAAATCTTTCACACGCCATTACTACAAAAGAGCCTTGTACTTTAGGCTTTTTTTCGGACTTCCTTATAATCACCACTGTGTTTGTTTCTCTTGCCTTATCATGACACCATTGAATAGCTTCCTCACAACTCGCAAATGCCTACAGCAGTAATTAGAGTGTATTTAGAATTGTCTTTTAATTTCATTATTTGTATTCAATAATCACTGCTTTTGTACCTCATCGGTTGAGAACTCTACCGCCAAGTCATGATATTCTTCCGATAGAGTCGAGTCCGGCCGAGGCTCTTGGGAGTCTTCGGCTACACCAAAGATGTTCGCAGGGGGTTTTCATCATACATCGTCAACACACCCTTCAAAAATATCATAGGAACAAATCAAACTTCCGAGAATAACCCATAGATATCTTAAGTAGGAGGAAAATGCAGAGAGGACATCAAAGCTCATTGATCAAGTAGTGACAGTAAAATTGACTGATAAAAAAAGATCCAGGAAGTGACAGTCCTTGCTAGATTAAGTCGATGACACGAGGACAACATACACATGCTAATGAGTTTATATCTCAATATTTAAGTGATAGTACGTACTTGAGATAAAAACAATCTTGTTTTGAACAGTACTTGAATACAGCATCAATCATACTATGTTTTCTTCCAAAAAGAACATAATAACAACGTTATCGACTACATACCCGGGGTTCAGCAGGATATGCTCCAATTTCCAAGCCTTCCAAACTTGATTCCAACGATTTCATCGTTCATTCAAACTAATGCCCTAATTTTTTCTGAAGAGAAAATGATGTCGACAGTTTTCTGTGCTCATGATTTGAGGAAGTTTTTGTTTTCTGGTTTACGGTTATATGAATATTCCCACGATATAGAAGTGAGGGGTAGGTATATCAAAATTTATGATTTCTTTTAATTATTTTCCAATAACTGAATTTTAACTATTTTTCTAACTGACAGGGGTACCACTAGTGTTTTTGGGGGTATATAGAAGAAGAGCCATTTAAAATGACTTTTGTTGGTGACAATATGCTGGGAGAGTACCAGCTCTCCAATGGGCATGGACCAAAAAATGCAACAAAAGTGCTTACTGTAATTTTCTACGTCCCTTCATCTTTTGATATCCTATTTCAACTGCTTGCATTACTTGCTTGTATATGAAACGCTACAACTTATCGGTTTTTGTTAGAATTCAAGTTCAAAACTCTGGATGAATAGGGAACACGGTAGCATTTGAATGATCTTTATTTGAATTGCAGGAACATAGGAACAGCTACGTTACACGGGAAGACTTTCAGTTTCTCAGCCAACATGGTATAAACACCGTGAGGATTCCTGTTGGGTGGTGGATTACCAAAGATCCCAATCCACCAGCACCTTATGTTGGGGGAAGTTTGGCAGCTCTAGATAACGCTTTCAAATGGGCACAGTGGGGTCTCTGTTTCCTAATTTTCTTGTCACCCTGGTTCCTGGTTTTTTGAACATTGACTTACCTAAACTTGTTATGCAGGGACTTCGGCATAAAATGCATAGTCGACCTTCATGCAGCTCCGGGTTCCCAAAATGGAAAGGATCACAGTTCTAGTCGTGATGATTTTATCGAATGGACGAAATCAGATAATATCCAGCAAAGCCTTGACGCTATAAAATTCCTAGCTTCCAAGTAAAATATGTTCAACTCTTACGGGTATTAAGAATAATAAATTAAACAGTTACCTGGACACTTTTTATTTTACATTTCATTTCTTTAATGGCTTTTTCTTTATTATTTTTTTTCTGCATTTTTTATTATGGAAGTTCTAGTTTGTCTCCTTTTTTTAAAAAAAAAAAAATTAGCTACAGAAAGTTACAAAAAAAAAGTGTTTTTATCTGCTGCTAACGAGCATGTCATCTTTCATTTACAGGTATGGAAGCGATCCAGCTCTACTGGGGATTGACCTTTTGAGTGAACCACACTCTCCTGAAGTTCCTTTCGATACCTTACAAAAGTACTACAATGATGGATATGACATTGTGAGGAAACATTCTGCCACAGCTTATGTAGTACTGTGTCAGTTGATTAGCAATGATGGTGCAGACCCAGACCCAACAGTGCTTTATAATGCCAACATTGGTAATGGCAAATCAAACGTTGTGGTGGACTTGCACTATTATCATAACAATCCTTCATTCGCTAATATGAGCCTACAGGAGAATATCAATTACTTATATGATACCAGGAAAACTCAAATGGATTCCCTAAACGCGGCTGATGGACCCTTGGTGTTTATTGGTAAGGCTTTTGTTTGTTAAAAGATCATCCGACTCTCCAATGACATATATCTTGAAATTAGCAATTCTTATAACAGTTGCTAACTCGAACACACACCATTAGTATACATTAGGAATGGAAATATCAGTCCCTAATTACATCACTCAAGAAAATTATAATATTCCAATCTGGTTATTCAGTGTTCGGTTGGATTTTATTTTTATTGCATCCGATAAGCAAGTTACCAGAAATGAAAAAAATAAAAATAAACATCCAAACATGGATAGGTTATCCGGTCAGCCTATGACCAAATGGACTACTTAATGCAATCCCCTCAAATTTAAAGGGTAGCATCTGGATAACAAATTCATCCATATTGGTATTATCTGGTTTATAAGAAGATGTGGACCATTACAAAAAATATGGATGAGTTTTTCTCCATAGGAGTTGCCCCAAATTAGTTGTCTGTCAACTCAAAATAAGAAATGTAGTTTGTTCATAGCAATATTAAAAACCAAAATCAGATATTGTTTTCTTGGAAATGAATACAGGGGAATGGGTGAACGAATTTGGCAAAGGCATGTGGTCTCAGAAGGAATATCAAAAGTACGGTAGTGCACAGTTAGATGTGTATGGTGAAGCTTCTTTCGGATGGGCATATTGGTCACTCAAGAATGATGCTGCTAATCATTGGTCTCTCAAGTGGAACATCAACAACAATTACCTCCAGCTAAATGCAGGTAATTAATAATGACCCACCCTCTATGGATTCACTGAGCTTGGTTATTATGATTTTCTATTCAATCAAATACTGAACATTGCTTATGAATTTGTAGCATTCTATCATCTAAAGCCATTCTTTATAAATCCAAATGTAGACTCTCGACTCTCTTAGTCACCTGAGAAATATCACAACTAGGAAACCAAAATAGCATGAAAGCCACATATGGTTGCCAAATTTGGTGCGACTGATTTTAGTTTGTATAAAAAAAGGATACAATGAGAAACTAATCATGGCCTTTTCTTTATGTTTTAGTTTTTAGTTTTGTCATATGTAATATACCCCATCATACAAATATTGCAGCGGATGCAATCAACCCCTTTAGGTGAACCATGTCAGCGGATACAAATATGTAATAACAGGTGCAAAGTGAACCATGTCAGCACGTTTATAGCACGGCACATCACCCCAAAATTTGACACAGCACATCACCTTATGCAACCTAGCACGTGACCAAACACAAATTATGGTTCGTCACTAGGTCAAAAGTATTAACCAGCGAAGGGTTATGGATATCTTTTTGCAGGTTATTCCCCGAATAAGCCGATTCAAAGCTATTTATGGTCACTTGTATTGGCCTGCAGTTTTTCCTATTTGCGGCAGATATTGTAATAGATCATCATGCTAAAGCTTCCCTCAAAAGCGAACAGTACATCTCGTTAGCAAATAATATGTAAGTGTTTTTAAAACAGTACCGAGTGAAGCGACTCATCAATAATCAAAACAGTTGAAGCTCAAAGTGCATCGATGTTGTTATTTATATCATCCATGGCCATTCTTTACGGTCTCCCGCATAGATTCTTGTAATTCATGCTTATCATATTTATCATAATGCAAGAGTAATAAACTTGAGGCGTGGATGAAAATATCCTTATTTCGAGAACTAATGACACTACAATACCTTCAAATCCACATAAGTCACGACTTGATAGGCCACTTGTTCTCTGGTGGAGGAGATATGGCATATTTTCTACCATTCATTCTCCTATTTAGTCTGCATTCAACCCTATATTTTTCCCACGTAAGGGTGATTAACGCACACAGTGGAATACAACCTACCACGACTCTTGACAATCAGGAACGGCCCTAGCAAGGGGCTAATCCGAGGGACGTAAGAGATTGCGTCTAATCATGGTACTTCCCTCTTGGAGGATAAGTTTGTCAGAAGAACAAACTTCACTATTTATAGACCAAGGTAGTTGGGACAACAAGGAAATTCAAAAACCGAAAATATTCTCAAGATATGCAATAAAGCACATAAATTCTGTTTTCTTATTACTAATAAACTATGAAAGACATTGATTAAATACAACCCACAATTGGGTTAAATACAGCCTTTAATTAAATACAACCCCGTTAAATATGTAATTAGCTAAATACAACCCTTTTTTTCCCGAAGAAAATGTTATATTAAAAAGGAGAAAAAACCTTACACAATACAGAGGTTATTACATGTTCATGCGGGTCTCCCAACTGCTCCAAATGTGGCTAGGAGTAACAAACTTAAATGTATCAGAATCACACGGCCATACAACTACAAGTTGTTTGACAAGGTCAATAATCTCTGTCGCTTCCTTTTTTCTTTCCCCAAAAACTCTCCCGTTCCTTTCTTTTCAAAGTCTCCAGCAAATAGTGTAATGAATAATCCGCCATATTGCTTTTCCTCTTCCTTGTAAGACGTAAGTAGTTCAAGCTTCAAACACATCAAATAAGGTCTTCGGCATAGGCCATGAGATATTGAAAGCTTCTATCAAATAATTTCAAGCCTCAAACGAATAATAAGAACAATGTAAGAACATATGATCCGCCGTTTCTCTTTCGATATTGCAAAAAGAACACAAATCACTGTCTATCTCCACTCTTCTATGCCTCAACATGTCTTTAGTTGGTAAAGAATTATAAAAAGATGCCCAAATAATAAACAAACCTTACGAGGAATATTGTTTTTCCATAGATGCTTCGCAAAGTTGCACCATTCCAGCTGCCCTACTAAAGTCTCATAGCATTTACTAGTGCTAAAGTTTTCCATAATAGACATATCATCTTCATCTTCCACTAAGAAAGGAACATGAACATCACGTCTAAGAAGATCTGATTCAATTTAGTTGCTTAATTATTAGAATTCAAAGCTATAGCTAAATACAACCCTTATTACTTTTAACAATTTTTTTAAATACAATCCAACAATTTTTTTAAATACAATCCATACACCGTTAACCGATTTACTCAAACCCTAAAATCGATTAAATCAAACTCTAAAAACTAATCTCTTAGTTTCTATTCCTTATGGTTGTTCGAACTACCGAGTAAATCGATTAAAATATCTCCGAAGTCATAAAATTCTAAACTGAATTCAGTTAAACAAGTTCAAGCTCATACTGTTGATTTTTTTTCTTCACACAAATAATCCAAATTGCTTAATCAAGTAATGTTTACAGATATGAGTGAGTTTCTGTTAATGGACATTGAAAATGGATCATTAATTCATTATTTAGTAGAATTTAAACACAAATGTGATTAATGACTATGATAATAGTTTGAAAGCTATGAACAAGTTAGATGAATTCATCCATGTTCGAGAAATGATTCGTGAGAAGACTCTTTTGGAAACTTTTTAAAGATGATAATAAACTAAACCAAGTACTCAAAAATTTGTTACCCGTAAATGTTGTGAAAGCACGAATATGATTCAATTGTTTGCAGGATCAAGACCAAGCATTTCTTAGAAGCAATTAACATGATGCTCACTAATTGATTCTTACAGAAGAAACATCTTTAATCAATCTCAAAAATCACCGAAACTCATATTTGGATCTTCCTCCTCACCCCTCTGTCAAAATAATACTAAAATCATATGGTTACGTGTAGAATTACGGTTGACTGTTTATGGTTATGTTTAGTTATTTTTAAAGTAAAATAAATCAAATCTTAAAAGTGGTATCATGGTTGTATTTAAACCAAATATGGGTTGTTTTTAGTCACTACCTTCTGAAATCCCTCTTAGAAATACCCACATATTATATAGCACTTAACTAATATATTTTTTCAGGGATATATGTTTAATTAATGGGAAACCAAAACATTAAAATTTGAAAATCTTAATTAAAAGATTCTCAAACATTTAGGTTTTGGATCTCACCTTGAGTATAACGGAATATCTTTGAACAATAAATGATATGCAATACCCACATGTTCAAATTACTCACTATGTCGACAAGTCGATTATTATGAAGAATTCTTAACGATACATCTTCCATGTACTAGTAGCTGTGTGTTTCCACTTTACATGAGTAACATAGGGACTCTTTCATGCGAAAGAAAATAAGTGTTAGAGCGTAGCTCGGTTGAACCCACCAAGCGTTGGTATGTCAAGTTCGGTTGTCATCTTTTAGTGAATCAAAACTCATCTAAGGGTCTCCTAATTATGTACTAGAGACAACTTCGTATAGGTTAGACTAGAAAGTCTAGGAATGTGAGACATACAAGTATTACTCGAAGACTTGAAGATTGTGAAGAAGTAACGAGCTACAATAACGACATCGTCCCTCCTCTTGAGGTTAGTAATATCGACTTGAACTGTTTCATTCATAACGTATCTTTGAAGTCGTGCTAGGTGTTCATTCGAAAGAATGAACTCTCTTTTTGTTGTGTGTTCATTTGAAGATTGAACTCTGTTTTTAGATCTTTTTTATTAGGTGTTCATTCGAAAGAATGAACTCTGCATTTTTTTTCATCACAAGGAATTTTTGCTAAGTTCATTCGAAAGAATGAACTCTGTTTGAAAGAATGAATCTATCTCGTATCAATACAATACTCTCCCTATGGGATTCCTCCGTGGATGTAGGCATCACTCGCCGAACCACGTTAAATTCTTGTCTCCATTGTTTATCTTCATTGTTTTAGCCCTAATTTCGTATAATCATCATCAAATCATCGTGTTTAGTGCCTAAAATTATTTTTGGGTATAAACAGTACTATAAAGTTAAGATAATGAAGTTCATAAACTATAATGAAGTGTAGAGTTTTCATGAAACAGAATGAACTCAATTCTACGATAAGCATGATCATCAGACATAATGAACTGCTACAAAAAAATAAGTAGGAAAGTAACACAAAAGGGTACTTTTGTCCATTTTATATTTTTAAATAATTATAGACCAAACCGGAAACGCATTTTCCCGCTGGACCAAATTGTCTTAGAGCCACCTAAAAAAAATGACCAAATGATAATTTCCCCTATTTCGAATATCTAATATAACTAGTGATTGTTCTTTCGTCAAGATTTAGAGACACTTTCCTCTATAATTAGCAACTGTTTTTTCTCACACTTAGGAACATTGATATACGTTCCTGAGAAACGATACAGAAAATGGGTGAGTCTTACTTGACCCAAGCTGTTGTCTTCTTCGCCCTCCTGATTTAGACCGATTTTTTGGGAAATTTTTTAATTTCGTAGTTCATTATTTGTAGATCAAGTTTATAGAACTTTATTTTAATTTGTCAGATTTAAAATGACTAATAGCCTTATAATGTGAAAAAAAAATTAAAAAAAAAGGATTAGTAAATAGTAATCCATCAATTTCGAGAAATAATTTTTTTTTTTTTTTGGAAACTTGGTTTTGAGGACCCAAAATGTGTCTGACAAAACAAAATACATGGGAGTCATCATATAGAAGGACTCATTTCGGTAGTCCAATTAAATATGCTCACAAAAATGGCATAAATCTGTAATTCTAAGATAAAATAAAATAACTTTGTCAGGGTAACGACTTTTAGTACTTCACGACAAATAGCGACTTTACGAGTCAATGACGTTAATCATACTCTCCATAGGGCGTTAAACACACTCCACGAGTGTTAATCATACTTCATGTGCCTTGCCCTTAATCATACTCCATCTCGACGGAGAACTTGCCCTTAGTGATACTCCATCTTGACAGAAGACTTGCCACGGTTTTACTGAGAAAGAGGACCTACCATAGCTAAAAACCAACTGCCACTTCAAGTACTACCAAACTAGTAGAGAGTACGTGCACTGCACCTGTGTTTGTCCCTTGGTTTTATTGAGACCTATCATAACTAAATAACAACTGATACAGCTAATAGCATTAGCCTTATACTTGTCAAAGTCTTTTCTCTAACCGGTCAAGCACGTCATCTGTTTCTTACGCACACTACTTTACGCCCGCACTTGCACTACTTTTAACTGTTATATTAAGTCTTGCTTCAGCTTCTGCTTTTAGCATATATCTTGTGTTTCCTCCAATATTTCTCATGGAATATGTTTCTTGCAAATGGCTTTTACTTTCATTGCTTTGCCTTTCTTGGTCAAACTCAGGTACGCAATCATCAAACTGCATAAACTATGGGTTTTGTTTGTTTTTTTTCCCAAAATTTTTGTTCTTTGGTTTCAGGTTTGTGCGCCGTGAATGGAGTGAAAGGTGGGAAAGTAAGAGGTGTGAACTTAGGTGGATGGTTAGTTGTTGAAGGATGGATGAAACCTTCACTATTTGATGATATTCCCAATGCAGATATGCTTGTATGTACTGCATTCTTTATGGTGGTGATTTTGCTTCAATTCTTTTAATTTTAGTGCTTGTGTATTTATCGAAGATTATAATGCATGTAGGATGGAGCAAAGGTTCGGTTTCAATCTCTGAGCTTAAATAAGTATGTATGTGCAAAGTATGGAGGAGGTTCACGTGTCTTTGTGAACATAGATAAAGCCAATGATTGGGAAACCTTCAGAGTAAGAGAGTCACAGAAATTTAATACTTCTTTCTTAAACTGTTTGTGTCTCCCTTAGTTATGGCCTATGGGGAGATCATGTGACTATTCTTAATTTGTTGCAGTTATGGAGGGTATCCCAGTCGGAATATCAGTTTCGTACTTTTAATGGACATTTCCTCTCCTGCACTGGACGTGGGGCCTCTGTCACCGCAACATCAGAATCACCATCTTTGAATGAAACATTTAGTATTACTCGATCTAGCTTTGATCGAGTACTTATTAGACATTCTAGCGGTGCATATCTGCAGGTGTGATACTCTCAGGAATTTACACTTCTCAGTTCTCACTTGACAGTCGGGTTGTTGTAATTTACAATTTCATAAGTTATATTTTTGACATTTTTAGGCAACTTCTAGGAATGAGCTCAAAGCAGACTATGTTGGGACCCCATCATTTACTGCTGGTAACGAAACTATATTTAGAATGACTTTTGAAGGTAATATGCAAGGAGAGTACCAGCTCTCCAATGGGCATGGACCAGAAAATGCAACAAAAGTGCTCACTGTAATTTTCTATGTCCTTTATCTTTCAATAGCAGTATCAAGGATTATTTGCTTTATAACTTACCCATTGTGGACAGGGTAATTCAAACCTCTAGACATGAAAAGAGGACAGAGTGGAATATGCATGATCTTTAGAAATGTTATTTGAACTGCAGGAACATAGGAACAGCTACATTACACAAGATGACTTTCAGTATCTTAGCCAGCACAGTATAAACACCGTCAGGATTCCCGTTGGGTGGTGGATTACCAAAGATCCCAATCCACCAGCCCCCTATATTGGGGGAGGTTTGGAAGCTCTAGACAATGCATTCCAATGGGCACAGTGGGTCTCTCTTTTCTATTTTCCTTCTGTTCCTGGTTCCTAATTTTTGAAAATTGACTTAACTAAACTTGTTGTGCAGGGAGTTCAGCATAAAATGCATAATTGACCTTCATGCAGCTCCGGGTTCCCAAAATGGAAAGGATCACAGTTCTAGTCGTGATGGTTTTATTGAATGGAAGGAATCATATAATATCCAGCAAAGCCTTGATGCTATAGAATTCCTAGCTTCCAAGTAAAAATATGTTTATTTCTTACGTATTGAGGATAACTTAAACAGTTACCTGGACACTTATATAGGTATCTATCGGCATCTCCTAATGAGCATATCATCTTTCATTTGCAGGTATGGAAGCCATCCATCTCTATTAGGGATTGACCTTTTGAGTGGACCATCTCCTGATATTCCTTTCAATACCTTAAAAAAGTACTACAATGATGGATATGACATTGTGAGGAAACATTCAGCCACAGCTTATGTAATACTGTGTCAGTTGATTGGCAATAATGGTGCAGACCCAGACCCAACAGAGCTTTATAATGCCAACACTGGCAATGGCAAATCAAACGTTGTAGTGGACTTGCACTATTATCATAACAATCCTTCATTCGCTAATATGAGCCTACAGGAGAATATCAATTACTTATATGATACCAGGAAAACTCAAATGAATTCCCCAAACGCTGTTGATGGACCATTGGTGTTTATTGGTAAGGCTTTATTCGCATAAACATACTTTGTGTTGATTGTTAAGTTTTTATTTATTAACTACTAAACGCCTGTCAACTCAAAATAAGAACAGTAGTTTGTTCATATATAGCAAAATTAAAAACCAGAGAGTCAGATATGAGTTTTGCTGGAAATGAATATAGGGGAATGGGTGAATGAATTTGGTAAAGGCGAGTGGTCTCAGAATGACTATCAAAAGTACGGTAGTGCGCAGTTAGATGTGTATGGTGAAGCTTCTTTTGGATGGGCATATTGGACACTCAAGAATGATGCTGCTAATCATTGGTCTTTCAAGTGGAACATCAACAACAATTACCTCCTGCTAACCGCAGGTAATAGAAGCTTCCTCCGTCTTTTTATTGGTCCTCCATTATATGTAAATATTTACCGGGCTGAAATGCGAGATTTCCCTAAAATCTACCATATGATAGCATTCCTATTTATCTTTGTTCCCTTTTTAGCTTTAATTATACATAACTTAGCATTTAATATCTGTAGTTTTGTAAATTTATGCGGTTTTCTTAAAATCTTGATTTTTTCAAAGAGGCAAATAATTTAAGCTTCTCATCGATGTAGCCACGCGTTTATTAACTATAACTCATATAAAATAATTGAAAATGGGTCATTTGCCCAGAAAAAATCAAACCAGGTTGATATGGAAGAGTAAGATTTTGGTCTGGGTCAAATGAACGAAAACAATTACAAACTGACCGAAACTGGGTTGCATCCTATGCTATACTTGGATGAAACTTGGTCGTATCGTGTGTTGCACTTGGGTGAATCCAGATTTATCCAACTTCAAACTGAATGAAACTAGGTTGCATCGTGTGAATAGAAAGCATCTTTTTTGTTCCCGTCCATTTAAATAGTATCAAATTTTATAAGTCTTTCTCACCCAGGAATTATAGCTTGGGGCTAATTGACCAATTCTGTGATAAAATAATTAATTAGTATAATCAAACGGATCCTTATAATTATTTAATATAATCCATAAAATTATACACAATTCTAATACATAGCTCAAAAAAAATTTATACTGAATTTTTAGAAATTATCAAATCCCTAAAATCAAAAAAGTTAATTATAAAATTTACATGATTAAATTTACGCAAGATATGTGGCATAATTGATGATTTTTAAGAGTACTCAATGTGATGTGATCATGATTGAGAAAAAAGACATCATCTGAGAATTTTTTATAATAGAATAAGAATACGTATAGGGTTTTAGAAAATGCATTTTAGGAAACCTTAGTTGATATAATTATAATCTTGATTGACGAAAAATAATATCTTCTTAAAAAAAGGTAAAAATTTGGGTTTAGTTTTTTTTGGAGAAAAAGTAAATACTTAAGGTTTATATAATAGGGAATTTTTAAGAAATAATAATAAGAGTACAATTAGAAATAAATTAAAGTATAAGTTAGTTTGGATTAAAAAAATAAAGCTAGGGTTAATATTTTGATTTTGACGAATAAGTAGGAGTGTTAGTAAAAAAATAAAGACTTGTTTGGTAACTTTGATCTTTCATTGTAACTTAAAGAGTTCTTTGGGTTTAGGGTCGTGCGACCTGATGGCCTTAAGGGAGGGAGTCCCTTTTATGGCCACTTTTTTTGTAAAATTGAACCTAACAAAAATGTATAATTTGATTAAAAAAAAAATTTGGAAATGGTTTTTCACTTGATAATACCAAAGTACCATTCCCTTTTAGTCCAATTACTATAACTCATTATCTATCCTATTTTTTAGGGGTATAATTAGCAAGCAAACTAGAATGTAATATATCTAAAAATCCGTGTCTAATATTTACAAAATTTATCTCGTAGGAAAGAATTTAAAGAGATCTACGCAAGGAATACAAACAATAATATAAAATTTATAGTTTTTTACGAAATGTTCGGAAGTGTTTATCTTTTTAGGCACAATTTTCGAAAATTAAATGCATAGCCATTATGCACGCATATTTTGGCTTATGCATCAATTAATTTTCCGTTGCAACTAATACACCAATGTACTCACTTTGTTTCGGGAAAAGTGATATTTTTACATTAATTTAGGCACAATTTTCGAAAATTGAATGCATAGACATTATGCAAACCACCACAATAGACGTATAACATATATGCAGAAATATTTTGGTTTATGCATCAACAAATTTTCCGTTCCAACTAATAAAACGACGTACACCCTCCATTTCAGGAAAATCAATACTTTCGTTTTAGACACAATTTCGAAAATTAAATGCATAGCCAACATGCAAACCACCAAAATGATGAATAACAAATTATGTAGGCATTTTTTGAATTATGCATCAACTAATTTTCCATTGCAACTAATAAAACGATGTACTCTCTCCGTTTCAGAAAAAGTGATACTTTCACTTTAGGCACAATTTTTGAATATTGAATGCAAGCCATTATGCAACCATATTTTGGTTTATTCATCAACTAATTTTTCGTTGCAAATAATTAACCGATGTAGCCCCTCTATTTCAGGAAAAGAGATATTTTCACTTTGGGCACAATTTTCGAAAATTGAATGCGTAGCCATTTTGCAAACCACAACAAAAGATGCATTACACATTATGCAGCCCTATTATGGTTTGTGCATCAACTAATTTTCGTTGCAACTAATAAAACGATGTACTTCCTCCGTTTCAGGAAAAGTGATACTTTCACTTTAGGCCAACTTTCAAAAACCGAATGCATAACCATTATGCAAACCTCCACAAAGGATGCATAACACATTATGCAATCATATTTTGGTTTATGCATCAAATAATTTTTATGTTTCAACTAATAAAATGATGTACTCCTCCGTTTAAGGAAAAGTGATACTTTTACTTTAGGCACAATTTTCGAAAATTGTATGCATGGACATTATGTAAACTACCACAAAAAAATGCATAACACATTATGTAGACATAATTTGGTTTATGCATCAATTAATTTTCCGTTAAAACTAATAAAACGATGTACTCCCTCTATTTCAGGAAAAGTGATACTTTCATTTTATCTAAACCACCTCAAAGGATGCATAGACAGGAAAATTGATACTTTTATTTTCATTTTATGCAAACGATGCACAATTTTCGAAAATTGAATACATAGCCATTATGCAAACCACCACAAAGGATGCATAACACATTATGCAGATATATTTTGGTGTATGCATCAACTAACTTTCTGGTCCAACTAATAAAACGATGTACTCCCCCCTATTTCAGGAAAAATGATACTTTCACTTTAGGAAATTCTTTGAAAATTGAATGCACAACTATTATACAGCCACATTTTAGTTTATGCATCAACTAATTTTCCTTTGTAACTAATAAAATGATGTATTCCCTTCGTTTTAGGAAAAGTGATACTTTCACTGTAGGCACAATTTTCGAAAATTGAATGCATATCCTTTATCCAAACCACCACAAAGGATGCATAACACATTATGCAGTCATATTTTTGTTTTTGCATCAACTAATTTTCCGTTGCAACTAATAAAAAGATATGCTTCATCGGTTTCAAGAAAACTGATATTTTCACTTTAGGCCAATTTATGAAAATTGAACGCATAGCCATTAAGAAAACCACCACAAAGGATGCATAACACATTATTCATCCATATTTTGGTTTATGCATCAACTAATTTTCTGTTGCAACTAATAAAAAGATGTACTCCTTCTGTTTCAAGATAAGTTATACTTTCACTTTTTCAATTAGACCTATTTTTAGAAAAAATGAAAGCGTGAAGTTATATAGTTTGGTGTTTCTTGAGTCAGCCCTCTCCACCGTCTCAGCGGTGTTCTAGTTAGTAAAAGCATGGGCTACATTTAAGAAAAGCCATAATTTAAGATGGAGATATATGATATTATTAGGATTTTATATATATATATTCAATCAAATACTGAACTTTTCTTATGAATTTGTAGCATTCTATCATCTAAAGTCATTTTTTATTAATCCTAATATAGACTCTCATAAGCACCTAACTGAGAAAAAATTAACCAAAATGGTAGGAAGGCCACATATTTGCATTATAAAGAATGAATTCAAAAAATAATAATTTACGGTGTAAAATGGGTTGTGCTAACACTTTTATGGAACAACACATTACGTGAAAATGTTAGCACAACATCATAATTGTGTGTTGTGATGTGGCAAACAAATCAATACATTGACACAACAAAACACGCTACACGGATAAGCATGACACAATATATCGCGCTGGCTAGAAATCACGCCCTAGCATGCAAAAAGCATGGCTTAATACAAAACAAATATTAATAAACCATATTTTTCACCAAAAAATTTTACTCTGGCTAATTTTTGACCTTTTATCTTTATTACACTTATTTATTTCTATAAAAATCCATATAATTAATATCCAGATTTGTCATCTAATATATGTACATTAATTTTTGAAAATATATAGTTGATGTTGTTCATAGGAAAATAAATAGTCCCCGTGTTTCGTTATTTCCATCCTCTATACTAGTTTCATCAATTTCAAAATTATGTCCAGCTTTTGTTTATATATATGTGTTTTGTAGATAAACTCTAAAATGTACCTTTAAATTTTCTAATTATAAATTTTATGTTTTAATGAGACCCATTTTATAATAAAAAAATATGTTTAAATAGGAAACAAAAATGATTGATATCCCATTAAAAATGTTTTTCATTTATTTTCTTCGAATAATTTCCAAAAAACATAAATATCATTTTTTTTATTCCCTACTACAAATAAGTTTGTTGCCAGTTTTTAGATTCCTAGTGAAGAAATTAAATTTTAATAGCGTTAATAAATGGTGGTCTAGGAAATTACATGGTTAGGCCTAGTCTTATGGTCTTCCAATCTAGCATCTAGATTGAAAGTCCACGCCAGCTAGAATACCCATCCAAATCCTATGGTCATTCCAACTAAACATCTAGATGTGTTGAACCATTCCGCGAAAAGTATAATTTGGTCGGCTGAATGGAACATCACAACCATCTCAGCCATCGAATCAAAACCTAAAACATCTCGTTGAACCATTCCGCAAAAAGTACATAGAATTTTGGTTGCTCTGAATGAAACAACGCAACTATCTGGCTAGTAGTTAGCATTCGAGATATATCTGGAGAGAGAAGTAGAAGAGTATCTGGATAGAAAAGTAGAAGAGAAGAATAGGCAACCCTTTTTGTCTAACATAGAAGCAAAACTAACACCACCAGACTTGGCCTAATATTTAAAATTTGTCAAAGCAAACTAAAATAATGAAACAGAGGGAGTAATTACAGTATAATCCTCGTCACGTAGAATCAAGCATACACTTATTTGTAAGAATTTAAGTTTCATGACGTTATACAATAAACCTAAATGGAAAAATTAGTTTTTATAGTTATTATTACTAATTACTCAAAAATTATTAATTCGCTCACTATACAAATTAGCATAAAACAAATTTGTCGACACATCACGGTAAATTAGTGGCATATCAGTGAGAAACACTACAAAAAAAAAAAAACTCGCTAGCCAATGAGAAATTAACCGTGCAGATTAGACTCATCTCTTAACTATACGATCTAGGATAAGAAAATAGAACTGGATAATTACACATAAGATTGACTAATCCATTCATCGACTCACCCTCATCAAACACAAATTAAATCTCACAAACGTTTTATAACTTTAAGTATAGTTTTCACCCAAACGAGGTAACATTTGCCGCATTCTCTCTCACACAATGAGATGATCTTCTCTGCACACTGTGATATAAATTATTTATAAACTCCTTCAGTTCAATGCATATAATTTACTCCGAATAATGTCCCACAACATCTCTATATGAATATTCCCTAGAGACTTAATTTTTTACATCGATAAGTACTTTGTATCCCACAACGAATACTCCATATCGGCATATCCTTCAACATTGATAAGCATTCTGGTAAATCATAATGAAGTACTCTTTTCACTATAATGGTTTCTAACATCCACTCTAAAGGAGGAATCAATTCCTTCATCTCCATTGAGAACTTCACGGCTAAACTCATGGCTTGGACATTCTTATATATGAGTTACAAACTTGATTCCCAAGTATTAGTCTCCTAAGAATAGAAAACCTCAAACAACTATGAATCCTAATGTCAATTAGGAGACCTACTAAATATGGTAATTGACTTAGAATGACCAATGTTTCCTACAATTATCCACCTTTGATTATGCATATATGCATGGGATGATCAACATGAAGTCGGTTCCATCATCCAAAAATCGATTATACCAAATGTTTCCTGCATACCCTTGCTTTTAAGAATGATCAACATGAAATAACTTTCATATTCCGAAAAAACGATTGTACTAGATGTTGTCTATGTACGTATCCTTACTGGAAGGATTCAAATCGAATGTAGTTTACTAAAAAATGTTTCACATAACGCTCAAATAGAAGAGACCAAATCAAATTTGGACATCACCAACTCATGATTCAACAATCCAATTTATATGAAATCAAAAAATGAGACTATAGAATAATCTTTAATTGCTTAGGAAAAAAAAATCTACATCTCTAAACTCTAGAAATGCCAAATGCTTCTTTAAACAATTGAACATAAACTTGTTATTCTACATATAAGCATGTGTAACAAAGCGTGTTAACAAGTTACTTCATGTTAGTTTAGATGAAACCAATATTGATGTTACTTCCAAGAAACTAATTATCATGTATGTATCAAAGTATACATGATATCTGATCATTACTCAAAATTCAATGTTAGATGGGCTTGGGTTAACTCACAAAGATGGGTTAGAGATTTACATGCAATAACAATAGCCCATGGATTGATTGAATTTTGCGTGTCTTTAAAGTCATTCTCAATATTCATTCACATACTTGATGAAACTAAATCATTCGTTTTTTTAAAAAAAAAAATCCAACAAGAAAACCAAAAATTTGCCTCTTCAAATTGTTTTATCAATCCTAAAGCTCTGATACAACTTATTTGTTTATTTTTAAGTTATGTGAGAAACTACATTTCCTGCTTCTATCTGGACGTTGTTAAGTAACAAGGATATCTTTGGAAAACTCTTTCGTACATTCAAATCAACCAAAACCACGGTTGATGGTATAATACAGTAATACGGAAAACTTTTATAAAATAAAATTCTTAAAAAGAGAGTTTTTGCTAGTGGATTTCCCTTTCAACCAAAAGGGTTATATATGATAATGGAATTTTGGGGAAAAGAAGCCAAAAACGAGTTAGTATACAAATCGATCTAGTTAGCGAGTTGATTATATTTTCGCTCTTCTCAGGTCACTTTTTTCTCTCCCTTTAATAAAAATCGTGAAAAAGTGGGGGAGTAGAATAAAAAATCATGAATGTTTCTTTTAGTTCATGAGATGAGGTTAAATATTTGGTATTCAATTAATGTTATATTTTAAACCTATACTAGAGTAATTTAACTCCCTCACCTGCTCACTTTATGACAGTTCTATTATTTCAATATTTGTTATAGATTTTTCTCACCGAATCAAACAATTACTTGTTTTTTTCTTTCTATGTCTTCGAAATTCTCAGTAATAAAGTCGATAGTTTGGAAGATTGCCGTACCCGTTTCAATTTTGGTGGCAGTTATCACTGGCGTGTTAGGCTACATTTATTTGTCCAAGAGAAATAAGACTCGTAAAAGAGGTAGACATACCTTCTTCTACTTTTTTTAATTATTTATGACACTACATCATATCAAACAACACCATTAATTTTGTTTTTAAGACTCTTATAAATAAACTCACTTTTTCATTTTTCTTTTCGAATTCTCAGAAAGATTGAAAGGACTTCATGGGGTGTTGATGGATTTGATGAAATCCAAGGGTACCTATAATGACACTCCAGATAACTCGTTTGACGAGGGTAAAACAGAAGGAGAATCACGAGAACTGCAAATCTTTAACTACACTTGTTTATCCAATGCTACAAACAACTTCTGCTTGAATAATAAATTGGGACAAGGAGGTTTCGGGCCAGTTTATAAGGTAAGTTCAAATTTGTTGATAATTATAACAATATAAGTCATATAATTAGACGTTACTAATCACTATATGGGGGTGGTTTTTAGGGTAAATTGCAAAACGAGCAAGAAATAGCAGTGAAACAACTATCTAAAAACTCTGGACAGGGTATTGAAGAGTTCAAGAACGAGGTTGTATTGATATCCAAACTTCAACATCGTAACCTTGTGAGATTGTTGGGTTGTTGCATTCAAGGAGAAGAATACATGTTAATTTATGAATACATGTCCAAGGGTAGCCTGGATGCATTTCTATTTGGTTTGTTTCTATTCTACTTTGTTATGAAATCTTCCTGAAGGATAGCATTACATGTGAAACATTCTGATTCTGAAAATACTTGTGTTGCATCTTACATTTACATTCATCACGAATTAATTTTTTTTTACCACGGCTAATTCAAAAATGTTTGTATTGACAATAGATCCAAGTAAGAAAGTACTACTTGCTTGGGATAAACGCTTCAATATTATTGGAGGGATTGCTCGAGGCCTTCTTTACCTGCACCGTGATTCTCGTTTAAGAGTTATTCACAGAGATCTCAAAGTAAGTAATATTCTATTGGATGAAACCATGACCCCAAAAATTTCAGACTTTGGAATGGCACGGATATTCGGTGGTGATCAAATTATTGCTGAAACTAACCGGGTTGTTGGTACATTGTAAGCTCCATATTTCCTCAACAGTCCTTTTAAATTTCAAATGTCCATTCTTATTTACCAATGTATTATATAACATATCTTCACAATCAAATGCAGTGGTTACATGTCTCCAGAGTATATAATGGGAGGAACTTTTTCGGAAAAGTCAGATGTCTTTAGTTTCGGAGTGTTGATATTAGAAATTGTCAGCGCTAAAAGAAATAATAGCTTTTTCAACCCTGAACACCCTTCAAACCTATTACTTCATGTAAGTATTTATATCTATTAACTCTTAAGTAGATAGTATTTCATCGATTATTAGCTTACATAATCTAAAATTTTTTTTTCAGACTTGGAAACTTTGGAACGAAGATAAATGGTCAGAGGTTGTGGATGAGACTTTGAGCGATTTGTATTCTCCACTAGAAGTGAAGAAATGTATACATATTGGTCTGTTATGTGTTCAGAATATAGCAACAGATAGGCCAACAATGGCTGAAGTGGATCTCATGCTTAGTAGTGAAACTGATCGTCCATCTCCGAAAGAACCTCCATATTCCTTCTCTGCATCATCAGAAAGGCCGAATTCAGATCCAAATCTTTGCTCAAGTAATTTTATCACTATCACTGAAGTTGAAGGTCGTTAGGATGCTATATATAAATCAAAAATCACAAGGATATATAAATAAATATATATATATATATATATATATATATATATATATATATATATATATATATATCAATCATTGGAAATTAGGAATATAGTTATCAATTAAGTAACAATAACATTATTGTTATTATAGAATTGAATATCATATGTATAATTACATGAAACCATATTTGGGATAACAATAAAATTAGATTAATTATTAATTCGTAAAGTTGGATTAACCTTACAAAAATAGAATTATAGGCTATATGGGTTACCGAATTTCACGTAGTAACCAAATCCATGAAAAAAAAAACACAATTTTTCCTACTCGACCCACTATAGATTGATATTCCCTCGTATAATTTGGTAATCCCTTATGGGAGCCTTGCAAATTTAGAAAATGGAAGGCCAATTATTTCCATTTCTTTACCAACTAAGTATACAACAATGTAGTCCTTTCGTGAGATATCAATATAGCAAAACAAATCACAAGGATTTGATGCTACTTCCATGTAAATCGAAGAAAATGATTAAATGAACTAAAAGGAAAAGAACAAGAAAATTCACAACTTAAAAGCAAATTCTTAACGAATAAAAATATATTACTCATTTTTCTATTATTGCCATTCTGAAATGATTCGAAAATTATCAGATGCAATTTCTTTAAGTTGAACTTATCCTAAATTCTATTGATATCGAATTAGGGTATGCTGACCTTAAAAAAAAAAAATTCAGAAATGCTATTAGCGATGATTGTATGATTTTTACCAATAAGGATAATCCCTCAGAAGCGAGGCATCTTAACTCTAGCACTATACAATTTTGTGAAATTTCGGGCCACAAATTATATAAGTTTGGGTTAACTTTCATCCCTTGACTGATAAGCAGGTCAACATTTCTATTATTAATATATTGAACATTAAGGGGATGTGATTGCAGGATATGTATTTTGGGGTTCCTCTACTACTTAACCTGCTTATGGATTTATTTCCTTCATAATGTAGTTGAACATACTTATATGAAAAGTTAGATTCCAATGGTCGGAACTGATCAAATTAAATAGACGACAGATATAAATTGTATCTTATCTACTCCCTCTGTTTTTTTTTATTTGTCCTAATTTCTACTTTGGTCTGTCTTTTTTTATCTGTCCGTTTTGTTTATAGACATAGTCTTCCTTTGAAATATCAAATACTAGTATACTGCACGTGTTATGCACGTGCTTCCCCCTGTACCCATATTTATCATCAAAGTTTGAAATGAATATTGCCTTAATGGGACCCCCTAAGTGTGACCCGCTTTATTATTCCTAGTCTTACTCTCTATTTGTTTTGACTTTTACCGTTTTGACCTCACATACTTTTTTAAACATTTTCAGTGAAGCTACAAAATCAAGGGCAAAGTTGGATTTCCATACAGCTTCATTTACTGTTCACTATTGTAGTAATAGGAGTTTCCTTTATATATATCAAATATACCCTTTATTTTTTATAATCATAAAATCATTTTTAATAATTTAAAATCTTAAATATTATCACCATATATAAGGAAGAAATCTACTCAATATCTTTGTGTTAATTTTCATTCCTTTTTTGAATAAAAACGTTATGTATAGTTATAAAATTCCTAATAAAACTTCTACTTATTCTTACATTTCGTTCTAATTATGGACTCCATAATAAAAACAATATACGTTTGTTTTTATTTTCTTAAAATATTTCCTAAAATAATAATACTATCCAATATATAATTTTTAATATTATTAATTTTAGTTTTGGTAATAACATAACATCAAATAAGGCTAGTCAAGGGTTGGTCATGACATTTTAGGATTTCCATAATATCTTGACGAAGTCAATTAGGACTGTTAATTTGAGAGGGAGGGAGTATTATATATGCTTCTCATTTAATGCTTAATGAATCCTAATATGGAAAAAATTAACTCACCTCACTTAGAATGAGATATTATGAATGTTATAAGTGTCATTATTGTCTCTCTGGACAGTGTTATCCATACTACAAGCGGCCTTGCCTACAAATTGATCATGTTCTTATGTTAGAAAAAAAAATTAGTAATACCATTTTTATGATAGAAATAAGTGTGAATGGGGGTTACTCTCAAGATTTTTTGATTGGAAGTCTTCAAAATACCATCCACATTTAAGTTATCAATAGAGAGTCCAATTTTGTGCATGCTTTTTAAAGGAGATGATGTAGAGTAACTCTCGGTTATTGATGCACACATATCTGTCTCCAAAAATGACACACCATCAACTACCGGGGTGCTTGGACTGAAAGATGATTGCTTCCAAAATAGATGAATATCATTTATGCCAATCACTTCAACATACCTACCAAGTTTATGATGACACATGAGTCCAATACCCCATCAAATCCTTGCAAACACAAACGGTTTTTTCATCATCGTAATCTCTATAAAGCTTTAATTGTTGCATCATGTATTTGATTACCCACCAAGACACTTTGTAAACTATACCTCTTAGAAGTTTATTTTCTTTTAGATGTTCCAAAGGGAATCTATGCCGAATTTTCTTCAAACATTCCCTATTCTTAGTGAGATCATAATTGATGTATTCATGGATCGCTTCTTGGACCGACAAAACCCCATTTTGACTACCGAGTAATATTTTCTTTAATCGGCCATGAGACCCTTCGGCAGTGCTTGTTTCCTCGTTCATCAAGTTTCTATATTCATACGTCACTACAAGAAAAGTCACTTTTAGTGGTAAAATAGTATGTCACGAAAATCAATTTCTTCGCTGCAAAAAGAATTCAGCGGCGCAAAAAGTTTCATCACCTATAGCGAGTCGTTGAAAGTGTTTTGTTACGTTTTTAAGAAATCGTCACCGAATTTTTAATTAGCGACATAAGTCTTTTTGCCACCAAAATTATCTTTTCGTGAGCAAATAAAATTGACACTGTTCACTAATTTTGTGATGAAGAATTTTGTCACTCTAGGTATTATTGGTGAGGAAAATATTTATCACTTAAAATATCTTTAGCCGTGAAATTTGTTCGTCTCGAAATATACTTATAGTGAAGAAACAAACTCGTCACATAAAATAGTTTTAGCCGCGAAATTTATTCGTCTCAAAATATACTTATAGTGAAGAAACAAACTCGTCACATAAAATAGTTTTAGCCGCGAAATTTGTATGTCTCTAAATATACTTATAGTGAAGAAACAAAATCATCACTATAATATAGTTTTAGCCGCGAAATTTATTCGTCTCAAAATATTCTTATAGTGAAGAAACAAACTCTTCACATAAAATAGTTTTAGCCGTGAAATTTGTTCATCTCAAAATATACTTATAGTGAAGAAACAAAATCATCACATAAATAGTGTTAGCAGCGAAATTTGTTCGCCTCAAAATACAATTATAGTGAAGCAATAAACTCGTCAGCTAAATAGTTTTAGCCGCAAAGATTTTTTTTATCTCTAAAAAAAATAATGATTTAGCAGCGAAATAAATTTGGTCGTCTCTAAAAAATAATAAACCAATTAGTATTGTCTCTGTATGGTCATTCCAGTAACTAATCTCGTCGTCTCCAAGAAAATAATAACCATTTTTTCTTTGGTGACTAGCCTAGATTTAATATTATACAAAAAAATATATATTAATAAATAAACATTTAAGTAAATAATATAAATTGAATAAGTAATAATTGCCCATAAAAATAAATTGTTTAGACAAAATCCAAACTAGAAAAAACCTGATAAATAAACTCTACCAATAAATAAACATCACTACTAGAAAAGAAAAAAAACATACTAAGACTAAAACATTAATGTTGTTCAGTTCCATTAGCGGTAATGTTATTCAACCCGAGAGAATGTATCATCATATCCTGCATGTTTCTTATGACCTTCTCGCTGTCTTCCTTCATCTTTTTGATAACCTCATTCTGGGCGCGTATTTGCTCTTCCTGACCTTGAATTCTATCAGCCTGCGCTTGCAGCATTTCATGAATTACTTCGTTGTTAGAAACAGTGGTCGCAGAACACGTCGTCTGCCTTTCTTTAAACCCGAGCACATACTTCTGCCTCAGTGGGTGGTGTAGCTCCCGCTTCGCTGCCTCGCTGCATTAGCTCATTCATAGTGTCCTATATATCAATAATACAAAACAAAGCTAGGCTAAGTTTGCCTATCTGAGTGGTGGTCAGGATTTGTCCGTGGGAAAGATAAATCAAGGGGTGTGGTTCTCCTGACCACCCCCTACAACTCGCACACGCGTGGCATTAATTCCAATATTTATGAATGAAAAATGAATACTCAAGTCAAGATATGGAATTTCAAAATTATAATGGGAGATTCGAACTGCGTGACCTATTGTGTCATAAGAGTGGCTCTCAACCAATGTTCCACCTTGGTTGGAATTGATAGAAAAGATAAATCAACAAAGTGGTGGTTTGTTCAACTTAAATACCATAATTGCTTTATTAATTAGTGTTTCACTAATTGCACATAATAAATAATCTATTCATTATAAAGTGTTTTATTAATTAATGTTTCACTAATTTCTTATAATAAATGACTAATCATTTTTTAATTATAAATGTTTTCTTAATTAATTATAATATTTATTTCTATTAATAAGTTATTTTGATAAATAGAATCAATAGACATTTTCTGCGACAATGAGTAGAAGAGGTGGAGGTAGAAAGATTAGTGGTGGTTAAGGGCTGAGCCAAGCAAAATTATATTTATTTTTGTTCTTTTATCGCAAAATGGAATACAAAGTCCATTTTTCACCTGTATCCAACCTCATGATTGCAATAAAATTGATTGAAATACAAAAAGAATATATACACGAAAAAAAATAATGAAACTAATCAATTGAAGTAAATTTTGTTCAATCTAAACCTCATACATGGCATTTGTGATTGAAAATTAGAATTGCGTCCAACAACCTAATGGGATGGGGGCGATGATGGTGGCAGTGGTGGAGTCAAAATTGACATTGAGGAGGCCTCTTTAAAAAAAAGAAACATGTAAACTTTGGTGGACTAAACCATAAATATATATGGTACAAAGTACTATTTATAAAATAAACTAAAAAATTTATGAAGTTATTAAAAATTTAAGGGTTAGAGCCGGGTTAGTCAACCCTTGGCTCATTCCCACTAGGTGGTGGTGGATAAAAAAGTGGATTCATATGGTTTTATGGTGGTGGCGGGTATTGGTGAATAAAAAACATATTATGCTAATTTAACGCCACAAAATGTGTAACGTTATATTATAAAGTATAAAACGTGGTTGATCATTCTAATGTTAAAATAAACTCGATAAAACACATGTCCATTTTTAAAAAATTGGTGCAATCAATTGCCATGTTATGTAATAACTAAAACGAACGACACCTAATCAAGATCGTAACATATGAAATTATTTATTATCGATTTGCTTATGTAAATAGTTGTCGGGATTTGTCTCGGGGTAAAGATAAATGATTAATTAAATTTCTATTATAAATGTCCCTTTAATAATCTAACATAAATACATAAATTTACTAAAAACTATATTAATTCTAATGGTGGTAGTGGAAGTAGGGTTAGTATAGCGGTATGATGTTTGTGAATGGTGGAGGTAACATTACTATTAGTGGAAGAAATAGTGGCGGTGGATGGTTTTTATGGTGGTGCGGGTGTTGGTAATAGTAGTGTATAACAATAGTTTTTGCTTTTTAGTGAGTTTTATTGTATTGTGAAAGATGTAATTGGTTGTTTTTAGCACGATTGATAAGGACAAAAACCAAATTTTTCGAGGATGATACCAAACGATAATACAATATGAACATGACTGTTCGATCATCCGTATTATATAAAGGCAATTGGTGTACCGTGTAAGAGAACATTATCGCTCTCTCAAGTACTATTACATTCTTTTTCCAAAAGACCATCAATGTCGAGTTGTTTCACGACAACTACCTACAAAGACAACAACTTTCACTCAATTCCGGATATAAAACCTTATTTACAGGAAGATGTATTTGCATTCTAAAATATTTGTTTGAAAATTATGTTTGTTCTTCAAAATCATCATAAAAACTCTAAATTTCGCCCTCCGATGTTTATAGAATATTTTTTATATTTTACATTCTCAAATCATGCGACCTCTTGATGACAAATCAACAATATCAAATTACGGATCAATACGTATAGGTTTCATTCTTTGGGTTAGAAGGTAGAGTAGACACTGATGGGTATGATCAACGTAACATGACCGAGAATACTTCAATAATTTGGTCAAGAGATAAGGTCAAAAATTTAAGATTAACTTTCTATAGGACTAATTAGATCGGCTTCGATAGGAGTGAGCTAAAATATGGATTAATAATAATTTTCACGTAAGACAATTGCAAAACATAGTTTGGCTAACTCTACCTATGTAAAGAGTGGTCAAGATTTGTCCTTCCTCAATTGCTATGTTATGTGAAAAGAAGGTTATATCTAAGATTGAGCTATAATTTAAATCTATTAGATTGATACCATTTACAATTGGATTCCTTGAAAAAATTGACGTGTTGTTATTATTATTACAGGCAAGGGATACATTGACCACACTTGCGCAAATAGCTCACTTCGTAAATGATTGGTGTTGCCTATACCCGTCTAGAAAAAAACGAGGAATTTGAGGAAACAAGGCACGAAGAAATGGTGTCCAGGAGTATTTTGGATATAGTAACTTAGACCCGATGTAATACTTATGTTTTTTTTTTTTTTTTAGTTTTTGCACAATCTATTTATTTAAGAAAAATGAACATTGTAAATACATAACATCAACATAAATTAGACATTGCGTTTGACAATAATGGCTACTTTCGATGGTTGAGAAACGGCAAAAGAAAGAATTGTTGTAGAAGAATTGTTGGGATATACAACGGATTACTTGATACTTAATGAAAGAGGTATAACTATTTCGATTATGAAATCACATAAAGTTCACGGTAGAAGATGACATCAAGTTTAAAGTTAGTAACAAACATAATATGGATAACTAAAATGTTAAAAACAAACAAGATATATAAACTTTGAAAGCCGTGGGACTTGAAGAGGGCCAATTTTGAACACTACAGTCTTAGAAAGCAACGATCCACAATACCATAATTTTTTTTTATAAATATTCAACGTAGAATATGTCAACTTTTGGTAAAGGATCTATTGACAATCTATTAATTTGAAATAGGATCATGGAGTACAAATGTGTTCAAAGGTTCTTTATGAGGTAATGTCGCCGCATTGTATTCCAAGTAAAGGTAGGAACATACGAAGTGACAAAATGTCCAAGACTTTTTGAAGTACTAAAGCCTTCGTTAAGACGAATTGTTGGGCACAATACTTTGTTGAAGATTTAATGGCGGAGAGGTTCTCATATATACAATCCCTTCGAAAATGTAATGGGTACATTTTAAGTGATTATCATCTAATGGGTGTTGAAAAATTATAGGAAAAAATGTCACATTGGATAGTTTGTATCATTCTGATTCGATGCAAAAAAAAAAAATACTATTCTCCCGCCTATTTGAGGATCGACAACATGACCATGATACATGAGTCGCTGGGCGAATAGGAGCATGTGGAGACTTTTATGGACAATATTGATTAGTTGATTTCACCGAGATGAGCGGCTGCAGTTTGACATATTTTCAAAAAATATTTAAACTTCCATATTCATGTAGAGCATTATCTCATTATAAGCAATGAACCTAAATAAAAAAAGTGTCTGAAGTTAAGATTATATTTCTTTCGTTTGAGCAAATCTCCGCGGTAAAATATTAAAGGAAAAACAAAGTAAAAAAGAGGAAAATCCTAACTATTTTTATGGCAAACAAATATTAAATCATAAGGAGTTGATAAGTATTAGGACACAAATTATACGATATTAAAAATGAACTAAAGCATCATGGCCGTCAAAAGGAATTCACAGACGGGTTAAGGGCTAGTAGAGATACATAATAGAGAGAATAATTAGCAACTGCACCAGAATGTCAAACCACTAGGTTAGTTCTAGTGATATAAAATTTTTATAGAAGTAAGAGATTACAAAAACTTATTGGGTGTGGTGTGTTTATGAATTATATTGGTTTAGACATATACAACACATACGGCAACACTAATAATGTCTATACTCACCCATTTGATAGATGAATGGGTGTCATAGAACGTTTGAATGTCACCTTGCTCGAATCCAGCTTTCCGTTTCTGTTTTACACAGGAAATAAAAAACAACTGAGTTGATGTTGCAACAGAAAAAGAGTAAATATTAGACAATCACATTCCATCCTAATCTCCTAAAGGACTTAAAAAATTTATACATCTGAACAAACATCACTATAAGAGAAAATCATATTCTTATTCATAAAGGAACATACCTCCGCCCTGTGGACCACATGTGACTTAGAACCTCCACAATGGTTGAACGGAACAGCTTCTCTTGCTTGTGCACTGCACAAAGCGCTCATGGAATTTTAAATAAAGCAAAGTAAAATAACAACTTACATAAACATATTGTACTACAATCAAAAAAATGTTCCAAAAAGAAGAAGATAATAAAGTCAAAACCTTGAAACTTTCACTGGAAAACACGTGGTCGCATAACCAGTCCCAATCTTCCAGCGACACGTTCTTATAAGGCTTTCTCTTGGCCTCTTCATACGTTCCATCTTTCAAGGACTCTTGAAAATGAATTGACATTTTATTCTTGCGGTTTAGTACTTTACTGCCCATAGATTTCATTAAGAACTCCTTCACCATCGGCAAATAAGTGTCTAAAATGAATTTATTCTGAAAATGGAAAATATATCAGCATTCACATATTTGAAGTAGATAAAGTAGAAGAACATGTTAGAGATATGCATTACCTTGAGTCTCTCAATCAGCGCGCCTCTCTCACGAATAGGTATTTTCATCCACGACTTATATTGTAACGGGGCAAGGGAACGAACAATCACCCCACACTCGCTTGCGAGTGGACTGGCATTTTCGCAGTCAGCCTCTCCTTCAGACAGATCATTTTCCTACCACTGAGCACAGATTGAGACAGACATATCGAACTAACAACAATAGTGATAAACAAAATCACAATCAAAGTTTCAAACCAATGATAAATGATACTTATGCCTACCACTGAGCACATATTGAAACAAATTCTCACAAAGCATTTGATATGATTAAAACAAGCCGCAAATTTTTCGTGAATAACCCTGATTCATGAATTTACACAATCAAAAAAAATTCCAAAACCGAAGAACAAAAAGGAGAAATTCCTTTCTAAAATGACAAAAGATTTGGTTAAACAAATTTTTCAAACAACCTGTGGGCAACCCACTTTGTATTAGCTATAGTAGAACAATAGTGATAAGCAGAACCAAAATCAAAGTTTCAAACCTATGATAAATGAAGCTTATTCTAACCACTGAGCACAGATTGAAACAGACATATCGAACTAACAACAACAGTGATAAACAGAACCACAATGAAAGTTTCAAACAAATGATAAATGAAGCTTATTCAAACCACTGAGCACATATGAAACAAATTCTCACAAAACCAATATAAATATTTGATATGATTATAAACAAGCCGCAAATTTTTCGTGAAGAACCCTAATTCATGCATTTACACAATCAAATCGAACGTAGAACAGAAAGGAGAAATTTCTTTCTAAAGAACAAAAGATTTGGTTAAGACAATTTTTCAAACAACCTGTAGGCAACCCAGTATTAGCTGCAGTAGAACAATAGTGATAAACAGAACCAAAATCAAAGTTTCAAACCAATAATAAATGAAGCTTATTCCTACCACTGAGCACAGACAGAACCACAATCAAAGTTTCAAACCAATGATAGATGAAGCTTATTACTACCGAGCCTGATTGAAACAAAAAGAATAAAAACTACCAATCTAACTGTGGAGATTAATGAAGTAAAAGTCCAAAAAGAAGAGAAAGGGGAAAAGTAACAGGTACCCTCAGAAGATGATGTTGCTGGAGCTGGTTGTTCATTATTGTTCACCATTTTCACCTGGGCAATGAAACAACACCATGATTAAAAGAACAGCTACGAAACCCAACTACGGAAGCAGGAATTCATGTTTGGGTGGGCAAAAAAAAACCCAATGAAAAAATAACAACACCAACTGAACAGTTTCAAACAACTTACTTATGGAGGAAAAATGTAAAGATTTCCTAAGCTATATGAGAAGCGGTGACATTTGATTGCATTAAGGTATTACAAGCATTTTCATTATTATTAATTTCATCCAAATATTAGCCCAGAGAGCGGTAACCGACCATACTCGAAAATATACAACATGGGTCAAAATAATATTTTTATGAACCCACAGCCCATACGGATGAGATACCGTAGCACCGTTCATGCTAGTAAACTTACAAGAACCCCATGTGTCAACAAAGATTGTACCATCAGCATAACTATTCAACCAAGATTAAGCAACGATGCTGATATAAAATTCAATCCATGGTATACATTTTAATCTGCACATGCTGAGATAGTCAACAGATAAACCAACACATGCATTTTAGTCACTACTGCACTGCAAGAATTCTCATTCATTGAATTGGTAGGTTCCAACTCCAAGCCCACCACATATTTTTCAATTAACATAAATGATTCTAAGGTTTCTAAGGTCATCATTGTTTAACAGATCAGTATCCAACACCATAAGGCTCAACAATTCATAAGAGAATACATCTACCTAAATTTCGCAAACGGGTAAAGGACATTTGCATCAACGTTAGAATGTTTCCTACAACATTCTTAGTTCAAACTTGAGATCAACTAGGTGTTATGCTGTCCTTAACAAACATACAAAGTTGACGGGAAGCTAGCTAGGGACATGCTTCAATTAAAGTTCTCTAAAACATTTTAACAAACACATGACAAGCTACAATCTTAAATAACACAATCCCTCATTCCAAAAATCCAATGGCAATGGCCTAGTTAAATTCTGACTTTTCACATGGAATCACTTACATTAAATATATGTTGCTTAGTCTAATGCACATGGTATCGTTGTTTCACTTGGTATTCAAAGAAAAAGGCCACCACTAATCAAGTTCTCCACCTCTAACTTGATTATAAATTCAAAATGAGAGGTAATACCTATATATGGTCAAGAAAATGTACCAAGTACACGGAGTACACACCTATTTTACTTCAAACACTGCTCAAGTATATGAAACTAAGTGTTACATCGACCAATCAGCGACATGAAAGCTCACATACAACAATCAGTGGAAAATGTACCTATAAATACAAGATCGCAAACGAGTAGATATTAAAATAGAATATGCATTCCCATGGATTGTCAGTGCTAACTTAGATACGCCATAAGCATCGTCATTACAATTGCACAATGAAAAACTAAGATTACAAAAGAGTCATAGACTTAAAATTAAGAAGAAGACTAAATCATTAGTCTAGCATGGTTAGCCAAAGCAATCTAAGGCTAGCATGCCAAGAATATATCATTTACATTAACTTTTTACATCCGTCCGATGCCTTAAATGTCTTTGATTATCAAAATGGACAGATACAAGGCTACTATTTTCATTCGACATATATTCACATTTGTACACACAGTCACCAAAAAGTGAAGCGTCATTTTATGAATTTAATTGGGAAAAATTATGTTTTGTACAAATGATACTAAGAGCACTCAAATCGAGCATAAATAATAAACTACGGTACTCAACTACTGACTACCAAACTAAACGAGAAATAGAAGAGGGATACTTTTAGGTCAATTTACATTAACAAAATGAGAAATAAGCACAATGGATATTACGATTATTTGCTTATTCATTGAAACAATTGATCAAACAATTAACTTACTGACTTCTAAACAGAACAAAGTACACAAATACAGCTTGTTCAGAGATACAAATTGATGAAACACTTTAACAAAATTTGAGAAAAACATCTTTAGGTTCAATAAAACAATTCATCAAACAATTAACCTACTGAAATTAGTGAAAGTTGATTGAAACAACTTTGGGTTCAATAGCACAAATAATCAAACACTAAATCTACAGAAATCCATAAAATAGAGTTTACTTAAAGATATTGAGCACTGCAGTGATTACTTGAGCTTTTAACTTGGGTAAAGGAATACAATTAAACAACAGAATACAAAGGGAACTCAAAGTCGCAGAACAAACCTTAAGTTAGAGTTCTGAAAATCCTTTGAAGTTAGGATAACCAACGGATAGAATCAGCCTGGAGAACAAAGAACTACAAAATTAGGGCTTTACATATATGATTTAACATATCAAATTGAAAAGGGATGTGAGAAGAGAGAAATTACCTTCAATCGGTATCTTGTGAGCAAAACTTGATAACTTTGGGACTGTATTTATAGGAGAGAAAATGGAAGATCAAGCGGGAAAAAATCCCGCCCAGCATTTTTTTCCTTTTGATTTACATGGCGCCAAAAAGAATTGAAGATTACCCAAAATCGAAATGGTTTCTTAGCTAGTTTTTCTCTGATTTTGAGATAAAATTAGGGTTTTTTCTGTTTATCCATATCTTCTTTCCAAATAAGTGAATATTCTTCTCCTCGTAAATCGAAAACTCCCATGCTAGATAATTGTTAACAAAGGAAAATTTTCACCATTTGATCTGCTCATCTACCCACGATTCAACCGTTCATCCTCAAAAAAAAAATATCTTGAAAATCTTTGAGACAAACTTCAGCCAATCAAATCCTGATTTCTAGTCAAATCCCTTCTACACGATCTCTATATTTTAGGTAATCAAAAAAAAAAAAAAAAATCGGCTTCTTTATTTTAGGGAAGAATGAAGAAAATTTCTCTGAGTCTCTGAGATTTTTTCGATAGAAAAAAGGTAACAAGGAGAAGTGGAAACTATATTCTAAGGAAGATGTATCATATACTTCACGATGCACTAAATTAGGATACAACAGACCCTTCATCCAATGGGGACTTGCCAGGCATTATTCAAAAACCAAAGATCAACGCTTTTTTTATTAAAGCAAAAAATTTTGTTTTTGGTAGTAAAGACTAGCTTTATAAACCAAAGGTCAAACCCCGCCCGGCGTTGCACCCGGGACCCGCCAGCGCGCCTTCGACGCACGAACGTCTGATGATTAATCTAAATTCATCCTCAAAGTAACAGGAGGACCACTAGCTATTAAAGAAAATGCATTTTAATACTAAGCAAATTAGCTTGTGCAAGGATTTTAAGGTTACCCGGTGTATTTTAGGACGGGCTAACAAATTTCAAGTGCGCACTGATAAATATCGAGTTGGGAAGTAAATTTTTAAATCACTGGGAGATTATATTCCACTTAAGGTTGAAATTTGTATTAAGTGGCGAATTCACAGAAGAAAATTTGTTCAAGAATCCTTGAGATCCAGTCTTTGCCTTCATAAGTAACTGAGTTGTGAAGTATAGAGGAAAAGCATAAATGAACCTCTTTGTCCTTACAACTCAGTTTCTTATTGCGAGATTGTAAGATTATTGAAACAAATGAAAAGATATCACACAAATTTAATTTCGGGTTAACAAATTTTAGTTACACTGGAAATTTTAGGGTTGGTATTTAAATTCTTGATTCACAAGATAAATTTTAACATGGTAATACATTTATGCTTGTAGTTAAATTTATATTTGATGAAAAAAAAGAGTCACGAAGAAACTTTTGGTTACAAATAATAATATACTCTGTGTATATATATGCATAATGACCACTTACAGATGGGAGGTTGTTGAAGTACTCAACTTCTCAACCAAAAGAAATTTGGACAAATTAGAGTGAAATTTGAGGAAATTCTAGTGAGATTGTAGGATATTATGCAAAGAAATAAAAAGATATGGAGCAAATTTCAAGACGAGCTAACAAGATTTTGTCATACAAGAAAATTTGGGATGTACAATTTTGTGTCACAAGATAATTATTTCACACGGTAAAACATTCATCTAATTCAATTTTTTTACCATATAACGGTGTTTATATACACATATATAATTAATATACTAGATGGACACTTTTAAAGTTGAAAGCCAAGAACTCGACTTCTTAATAGGAAGAAATTTGGAAAAATTAAAGAGAGCATGGAAAACATCATAGTAATATTGTAAATTTATTGAAAGAAATGAGAAGATACCGAGGATATTTCACACAGAATTGGCATGTATTGGAATTTAGATTCTTGGCTTACAAATAAAATTTTGGTACAATAATTAATACATCTATTCTTGAATTTAATTTGAACTTGAAGAAAATTTCAAGTCACTGAGAAAATTTTGATTATATATAATAATAGTATTTCGTGTACATATGCATGCTTCAACCAAATTCGTCACATCTTCTTAAGGTTTGTCGTTCTTTAGCGAATTAATTTTTTTTATTTTTTCTGAAGCATGAATATTATTAAATTACTTAGAGGGCTATTGCACGAGGGTATATGATACTAAAATATTCATCAGTTACAATTGGAGTGGTATGCCATGAATCGAAAGTAGCAAAATCGTGGACCGGATCGCGAGCGGCATCCTTCGGATCAAAGTTGCATCGGGGGAATATGTTGAAGTCGAAGGTCGGAGGCCTTCGTTCAATGCTTTCCATGAGAAAAGTTGTACTTTTGATGGACACAGTTGAGTCCATAAGCGTTTAGTTGATGATAGGGGTGTTTGATGCGCTTGATTCAAGGGGCTAGTCAAGCAATTGCGTCCGTATACTGAGGTTTACTTCCCAAAAGTTGACTGTCTAATAACTAAAACTAATACTAATACTATCTAATAACTAAACTCCACATTACGCGAGATCTCAACCCATGCATTATGTTCGTATTCAATTTCGTTTAATTTTTGGTTGACAAAATAATTACAATTTCTATTAGGCAAGCGTAAATTTATAATTTTTCATTGATTATATTCTTCAATTTTCTTGTATTAAATCTATGAATTATTTATTATATATTAATTTTATAAAATGATTTTTGAATTTTTCTTCTTCTTATATGATGTATATACGTGAGGTAAAATTCTAATATATTTTTTTCTCAATGACTCACGGAGATTTCATAAAAATCACTCAGAAAGTACCCCAAAATCAATAGACTTATAGAGAGTCTCCCCAAATTTCTTACAAAAAAATTCTCTCGATATATCTAAAAATCTCAATTCACTAACCCCCTGTAAATGATCGCTCTCATGGTGGGAGGCCGATGAAAACACAAGTTCTCAATCAGAAGAAACTGGAAAAATTAGAGTGAAATTGGAGAAAATTGTAACCGAATTGTAAGATTATAAGTGTAATTTTTATTGTAGACAATAAAATATACTCGATTAGTTTCAATGAAATTGTTTGTTTTAAACATGATAGTTTATTTTTTAATATGGCATATTTTTTAAAGAAGGATTAATTGGGGGATACTAAAATTAATCGGGAGATATGTGCCGGCATGATTTTTCAATGCCGGTTCATTAAAAACCATGCCAGCACATATCTCCCAATTATTTTTCGTATCCCCCAATTGCATGTTCTTTTTAAATTACGTGCATTATAACCCCAAAAAGAGTAAAAACTTATTTATGCAACATGTAATTCACTAAAAAAAAAACTGGCGAGATTGGGGTATACTCAATTTTAAAGGGACACTTTTTGTGGGTTTTAGGGGGAGTCCTAATGGGTAAGTTACAAAACTACCCTTACCCATTAATAATCTTAATTACCCTAAATCAGTTTTTATTCTCTTCATTTCATCTTGTTCTCTTCTTCTTCATCTTCATCTTCATCTTCATCTTCCATCAACCAAAGCCATATAAAAATCTTCAACTTTGATTTTCCAAAAAAATTGTTGACTCTATCAGCGAAAAGAAGACTATAAATGATGTTTAAACTCAAACCCATCATTGTGTTGTGTGATTGATTGTTATGTTAGGTTGGAAATCGAAAATTATGATTTATGTGTTTTGGTCGGCAAGGTCGTAACATGCATATCTTCCGACTTTTCATAACATCCATGGCGTATTTGTAAATTTTTCCAACAAAGCGGAGGTATTTTTGAAGACCTTGCCGACTTATCGCCGTGGGGTTTTTCAACCGATCGGCGGGGTATTTTTCTCAACGTACGGGTTTTTTTAGACCTTGTCGGCTAATATTTTTCAATAGCCCTCTCTTGTGTGTCAAAAAAAATAAAGTCGGCATGTTCTTCATTTAAATACCTTGCCGAGCTTATACGTAAACGGGTTTTTCAACCGCCCGGCGGGGCATTTTCCGGCGGCGGGGTTTTTTTAGACCTTGCCGACTAATATTTTTCAATAGCCCTCTCCTGTGTGTCAAAAAAAATAAAGTAGGCATGTTCTTCATTTAAATACCTTGCCGGCTAAAATTGGTCGGCATTTTATTCAAACAAAGACCATGCCAGGCCATATATAAATAAGCACCTTATTCAAACCTCTACCTTGCCGACCTTTGACATTTTTGAAAACCAATTTTTTTGATCTTAATCGAACTCACAAGACGGATTAAAGGTTTGATCTACTGAATTTTCATTTTCAAAATTTTTATATAAACTCAATTAATTAGCCTAATCAATTTTTTAGTGTTAATTATAAAAGGGCATTTTTGCCATTTAGAAAATACAAGGTTAAGGGGTGGCTTGGTTTTATTTCAAAATGACCCTATTTTATCTTATTGGATATACCCCAAATAATCTGGGTATACCCCAATCTCGCCAGGAAAAAAAATGCTTATAAATAAATAAATCCTAAAAAGATACTCCCTCCGTTCTTTTTTAATAGGCTGGTTTTGTTTTTTGAGAAAATTAAGGAAATTAAGAGAGCCAATCATTGAAAGTGGTCCTCATGATACTTGTCAATAAAAGAAGTGGGGTGAAATGGTCCCCATGACACTTGTCACCAAAAGAAGTAAAGTGAAATGGTCCCATGACACTTGTCATCAAAAGAAGTTAAGAGAAAAATGATTTAAACACTTATTTTTTTGTAACATTTATTTATAGAAACCAGCCTATTATTTAAGAACGGAGGGAGTAATATTTTGCTCGGGTAAGAATTTACTACGATAAAATTATGATACATCCAAGTTAGTTTACGCATACCAAGGCTCCATGTTATAACCCAACGGAGTCTCCCATATGCCTAGTTTCTAGGGCTTTCGATAGATAAAAGGAAAAATGGAAATCTCTGTTTCTTCTCTTCCGTAAAATAAAGAAAACGAAATCGAAATTGATGATGAATGGAGTAATTAATGGGTAAGATGGGTAGGAATCGAAGACATTCTGCTGATTTCAGGTATGATTCGATTTAGTTATGCGCTTAATTTTGATGAAGGTGTTTCTGATAATACGCATCCTGATTATTATCAAGATCAGTTTCATATGAAAAATTTTTCTTCACGATTACCCGCTTATCCACCAGACACTCCATCTGCAAAAAAATCTTCTTCTTCTAATTCTTCAGTTCTTGTTTCGTCTAGAGAGATCACTGCCTATAGTTAGGGTAGGGATTCATCTCTCCGTAATTCTTGTGTGAAGATTGAAGAATCATAGATTTTGAGATATTTTCATTTCATTCTCTTCTTTTATTCTCTGTTTAGTTAGTCTTCTGAAAATATGTATGTAATTTTTTTTTTATTTTTTTTTGTCCTGTGTAATTTGGGATAATCCGCTGCTAAAATGTGTCGCCGGTGAATGGTGCTTGTTTGTGTAATTTCCGTTTCTTTTTCTTTATCAACAATTTGAATGGGTTAGGAATTGGGTTCCGACTTTCGATTTCTAAAGCAAGTTGGGAAAAGATTTGGAAACAGCTGACGAAGTGCTGCGAATTTGATTTAGCTTGGATTTCTTATTTTAGCTTGGTTTCTGTTTATAAAGTACTTGTCGTCCAAGCATGTACACCATCATAGAGAACTATAAATACAAGCATTCATGAGGAAACCAAGCACAATCAAATTCGTCACATCTTCTTAATTCTCTGGATCTGGACGGCTTAAGGTGAAATTGAATTCAAATCTTTCAAGGTATTTGTTATGTTCATAGTATTTCAATCCTTGATTAATCATATTTGGAAAAGGGTTATTAGTGTTGATAGCTTTTCCCTCACATCCAGGAAGAAAAGAGGTAGAATTTTAATTGGAAGAAGGGATAGAGACGAAGAAGTGTTGAGGTTAGTATTCTTCTTCTATTAACAACGATTAGCCTGAATGGAGTTGTCAATCATATTTTCCCCTAAAACTTTTGATAAAATTATTAATTGTGTGCTTCAATTTCAGTTTAGGGATAATGATAATAAATTCATTTCGTCTCGGCTGAGACTACTACTGGAATTAATTGTATTGATGTGCTGTTTAATTTTTGCACTTTGGTGATTGCTGAAATTCTGGAAATATATGAACTCATGCTTGACTTTTAGGGAAGTCAGATCGTATTAGACTCTTGATTACTTTGGCCATAATTTCATAATTTGTTAGTTAGCTATTTGTGGATTTAGATGTATGCTAGACCAATCTAACTATACAGGCTTCCTTGAATAATGATTTGGAACAAAATTAATGAAAAGTTGTACTTTAAAAAATCCTAGTAGCTCTCTGAGGCTCACAACTCTAGGTTTTGCCTTATCTTTATTTTCTCTATCTCGTCTGCTCACTGTTCCGTTATTCTGATTATGATTATGCAAGACAAGCTTATGAATTACAAATTATTGAGCTCTTGTATTGTTCCATAGAATTGGTGTTTGAGGCTCTTAGAGTCTGTAGTTTTGGGTCTGAGGTGAGCCGGAGTTAGCAAGCCACCTACTAACTTGGTTGATGCCCAGAAAAATTCCTAGGCTTAAATTATACGTGTTACTTGTTTGGCATTGTTAAATTTTCTTAGATCGAAACAAGAAATGTTGAATACGAAACATTTTAGCATAGCATGTGTACTTAATCCTCTTTTCTGTATATCGGTTCTTACATATTAACCTAACATATTAGGGGAGAAAAACATAGTTTGCAATTGGATAGATGACTGTGAAACACTTGGTCAATTTTTTACAATAGAAGGGGAGAAAAACAGATGATCTGGACTGTGTTTGCTGGTCAGGAATATTAATCCCCATATTATATGCTAATGAAGGACTAGTTATAACATAGTTTGCAATTGGATAGATGACTGTGAAACACTTGGTCAATTTTTTAAATCAGAAGGGGAGAAAAACAGATGATCTGGACTGTGTTTGCTGGTCAGGAATATCGAGACCGTGTTTCAAGAAAGTTAACACACACATGAAAAATGTTTGTGCAAAAAGTTCATGGCTGTTTGCACATTTATTAGTTTTGAGGCTTATGGTGGCTGTTGTCGGACCAGGCACAAAGAAATAAAATATATTTGGTCATATTGGTGTCTGAGTCTACAAGGAACTGATTATGATTATGCAAGACAAGCACTTGTTGTTACTCTGAGTAGTCTGCAGAGTACTGACAAGTTCTGAGTTTGGTTTTAACAGATTAAATAGGTGTATGGACTAAGTATGACTACTATTTATTACTTGTGTGTCTAAGCAGTTGTCTCTTGATGCAGGGTATTGTAGAATCACTATTCTGGCTCTAAGGGCCTGCTGTAAGTTTGCTGGTCAGGATCTTTCACTGGTATAATAAAGCAAAGAAACCATGGTAAGTACATGTTTTACCAACACTCTTTATCTCTCTCGTGTTATTCAAGTGTGACTGGTTCGATTTGACTCCACGGAAGAAAAATCTTAAAATAGATTATGGTTTGACATGTTTAAATGTGAGTAGTACGTGGTATAAGAATGACCCATATGTTATCGCATCGGACGCGCGGCAAGTGTTCTACCTGGATGATCATAAATTCGGAGCAGACTGGAAAGTGGTTCTAAAGATGCATCACAGACATATATGGGATGTGCCTGAAATGGATGATGATGATGAAGAAGAAGAAGAATGGATATGTAACAGTATCATCAGTCATACAAGAAGATAATAATGTTGTACTAGATGAACTCCATAGAGATGATGTGGAGGCAGAGTTGGTAGATGCAGAGATTGTACGTGCAGATGATATTGACGTGGATGATGTTGATGTCGAGGAAGAAGATGAGACATTTTTTGATTATAATGACTCAGAGGTGGACGAGGAAGACATTGTGCCGGTTGACGATGATACAAATTTAGATGATTAGTTATTTGCATTTTATTTACTTAAAAATAGTTGTTTGGTTTGATAATTATTTTGATCAGAACAGTAGCTCTTTATCTTTCAATAATTCAGAGATTGTTTGTTTGTTTGTTTTTTTTTTTTGAACAAAGGGATTGGTTATTTTTGTTGTTGGTTGGATTTTAACAATATTCTTTGTCTCAAATTCAATTTTTTTTTTTCTAATGCAAAATTGGGAATCCACTTTCTTCATGTGCTTTTTGTGTCTTTTCAGTTCTCCTTGTGCATGGTGATCTTTGGCATAACTTAAGGTGCTCAAACAGCTGGTGATCCTGCCAAGTTTCCCCGGTATAAACTTGAAATGGCTAAACACGAAATTGTTGTCCAGGAAAAGGAAGGCTGGTTGCACCCGACACACTTTTGATTCAATCTTTGGTCTATAGAGCATTCTTTTCGATCTTTAAGGATGTTCCAAGAAAATTCTAATCACTTTACCATCATTTTTTTCTTTTCTCAACGTGTAGTCGTGTTTCTCGGCTAATCACTCTGATTGTTGCATAAACGTTCAACCATCCCATTCTGTCCATTTGATAGTAGTTAGCGCCGACTTAATTTTAGTCAAGGTAGAAAATTTGTTGTGGTTGTCCGCCTTTATCTTACATAAAATCGCACTCGCTTTACAAATCCTCAATGACTTCATCGTCTCTATTTGGTGCGGTTTTAACTTGGCAACCATTACATGCCTGACAAGACTTTCCGAATCGTCATGGTTGTGACAGCCATTAGAAATTTTATACATTTTCCACTATTTTCCTTCCTTACCGTTAGGATTACCGAAGACAATCGTTAATGGGAATCCTATCTTCTTTGTATTACCTCGGTATTTTCTCTCGTTCTTCCTTACGTACTTATTATTCTTTCCCTCATGAATCTTTTTCATCCCACCCCTCTCACAGATCATTTCAAATCGAATTTGGTTCACACAACTGTTCTAATCTACCATGTAAATCTTTTCTTTTGCCTTGTTGATAAGCCATTCCTTTGCCCCCACCTCGCTTGCAAATGACTAAATGCGCATATAACAAAACAAAACTCATAATCCTAAGCATATAAAATATGTTCTCTGAAAAATGAAAGAGTGGATTATAGCCTACCAAATCGTTTGCATGGTGTAGGAAATTATCAAGCCTCAAATGCGTATCATCATCAACCACTGCAACGTCTTATATATGACGGCAACAAGTTAGACTACGATAATTGGAAGCACTGGAATACAATTATCTACGAATTTTACATTAATCGGTAGATAATGGAATATACCTATGGCAACCGGTTATATATATATAAATCTTGGCAATGTTTTTGTACACAAAAATAAGTATAATCGGAGGTCTTATTTGTTTAACTACAAACGATTACACTATAATCGGTAGTTATTTAAAACCCATATACACCCGATTATATGTTAGGAAATTCGAAAAAGCAAAAGTAAATTCGTTTCTGAGGAGACATCCTTAATCGGTATTTATTTGAATTTATAGATATCCGATTATAAATGTTCGACATACATAATTGGATAAATTCCTTTATGGGAAGACATCCTTAATCGGTAGTTCATTGAACTTATAGAAATCCGATAAATGTTCGACATAAATAATTGGAAGCTGAAAATATTAATGCCCTTCATACTGAATTGACATGTAAACTATGGAAGAATCCAAAAGAGAAACTGATGGAACAGATAGATCCTACAGATTATTGAGATTTCTAGGCTCTGAATAACAAAGTTTACAAGATGATAAATTACACCAGGTTCTTTTACCCGTTTTTTCTTTCTTTCTTTTAAAAGATTACTATAGATAGATAGATAGATAGATAAATATATGTTAATATATTTATACTTCCATTTCCAGATTACTAACTACTTTAAAAATAAATCTAAATACTAGATACCAGTTGGTTGGTTATAGAAAGACAATTGATTTGTTAGGTGCACACTAAATTAGCAAACAGTCAACCAAAGTACCAAACAGTCAACCACCCAGCTTAAGTACTCCTTTTAGTTCAAGCTTAAGCACTCGCCGGCTGTTTGGTAGTTTCTAATGCGAAAATGCTATATATCCCGGGAGAAAATCCCGGGATTTACACCGTCTCTCACAGCCATGGACTCACTCATGCCCTTTTATAATCCCTGAGTGAGTTTTTTCATCATCCTTCCGGTTTTCTCACGGGATTATCCCCGGTAAGGTGTAGACTCACTCTTTATATCGTTGTTAGTAGCTTCTAACGTTGTTAATGACGTAATTTCGGACCAGCTAAATGTTGTTAGACTTTTCCCTGCCGGCTTAAGCTAAGTGCTGTGGTCCATCTTGATCAAGCTTGGTAAAGGGGCGGCACATAATGGTAGAGGGGCGGCAAGTGTGATAGCAATATCCCTCTTATTGGTTAGGGGGTGTCCTATAGGGGGTGTAGATTGACTAGATTACCCTTTTCACCTTAAATTAACCAAAATCAAATCAAATTTTTTAAACCTAATGAATCAGAAAAAATCAAATCAGTTTTATTTTCATCTTCTTCTTCATCTTCTCTTCTCCTCCATCAACCCTAACCTCCATTAGAACCGAAAATTTCATCGTCTTCGATTAATCGGTGATTTGAAAAATGTTTGGAAAAACCCAGTTAGGGTTTAGTTTATCGTGTTGGATTTAAGGTAATTTTGTATCAAAAATTAGGATTTTGTATGAAAATTGAAATTGAAATTTCTGGGTTTATGTGAGTTACGGTTGGTAATAACTCAATTACGAAAGTAATTGGAGATTTGAAGAACATACGGTTGGTAATAGTTCAATTACCAAACCGTATGTTCTTATATCTGAGAATTTTCTCCGATTCTGATTTGGTAACTACCAAGCAGATGAATCGGAGATTACTGATTTGTTACTCAAACAACCATACCAACCGTAAATGTTCCTGTGTCTTAAGAATTTATCAAATAATGATTTACGGTTCAAAAGTTAAGTTGACACACCAACCGTAGGGCAGTTACGGTTGGTATCGAAAGCATTTAGTTACCAGTAGAATCTTGGTTTTACGATTGGATCTTCCCCAAATTTAACCGATTCACGGTTGGTATTCGATAACTTACGAACCGTAACTAAGAGTTACGTTTGGTAACAAGCAAAATTGCAACCGTAAGTTCTTCTGAAAATTCAAAAGTTTTGATTTTGTTATGTACTTTAGATAATTTTGAGCGAGAAAAAGCTAATGGGAACTAATTTAGAAGTATATCGAGTCACTTTGGAATCACTCATTTTGGTTGAGTGAATCAAAATCTAGGGTTTCACAAATATCACATAAGTTTTCTTTTTCTTCTCCTCTTTTTTTTTTTTTTATAATTCTAAAAATCTGATGTTAGAGTTATAATAAGTGAAAATTAATTATCAACACTAATCTTGATTATCAACACTAATCTTGATTATCATTACTAATCTTGATTATTAACAATAAGGGCTAATTAGTCATTTCCAGATTTTTTATTGATAAGGGGCACTTGAATTTCCTTGTAATGACCTTTTTTGTCTTATTAGGTTGGGGCCCTCTACCGATTCTTTCCGCCCCTTACCAAGCTTGATCTTGATAGTGGGAAATGTCGGGGAGAAAGTCAAAATATGAGGCTTATGCATTTTTGAGTCATTAGTCAAAAGTCTTTCATATAATTGGTCAAGCATGCACCACAAGGTGGGCCATCAGTACACTTGCACAACTTCTCCTCTCAATATAAGTCTTCTACTTCTGCTTCTTCTTCATGTAGCTCTCATCTTGTGTTCACTTGATTATTAATTTGTTTCTCATGGAATCTTTTTCCTTGAAATGGCTTTTCCTTTCATTTCTTCGCCACACTCTGGTACGTAATCTTTGAAACACCTCTTTGCTTCGTTTATTTGTTTTTATGGAAATAATTGGAAAACACAATAGTTCACGCCATGTACCATCCATTTAAACGAGTTGGGACACAAATTCAAACTAAATGGTTTTCCAAGGTCTTCAATCTTTATCAAATGCATAAATTCACCAACTGGTCTAATTATTTTGTTTTGCATAGAATAGTATCTCGTAAGGTTTGACTTAATTATTCTAATACTCATCAGTCCAAATCTTGTATGCTCAAGCAAAAGTCAAAATCTTTTATCTAACGGTCAAGCAGGGTGCCTGTTCTTAGACCGTGCACTTGCACCATTTTTAGCTGCTATATAAGTCTTCTTTCGCTTCTTCTTTTACCATGTATCGATCTTCTTCTGTTCACTCGAGTATTTCTCATGGAATCTGTTTCTTGCAAATGGCTTTTACTTTCATTTGTTTGCCTTTCTTGGGCACATTCTGGTATCGTAATCAACTAATCATCAAAATGCATTACTTTTGTTCTTTTTATCCAACTTTATTTTATTTTCTCAGTTTCAAGAATGTTATGTTAGAGTTTGTTGTTTGGTTTCAGCTTTGTGCGCCGTGGATGGAGTGAAGGGTGGGAAAGTAAGAGGTGTGAACTTGGGTAACTGGTTGGTTATTGAAGGATGGATGAAACCTTCACTGTTTGAGGGCATTGCCAATCCAGATATGCTTGTAAGTATTCTTTATGGGGGTGATTTTCTTTTTGTCTGATTTTACTCAAGTTCTTTTAATTTTGGTGAATGTGTATTTATCAAAGTTTATAATGCAGGACGGAGCAAAGGTTCAGCTTAAATCTCTGAGCTTAAATAAATATGTATGTGCAGAGGAGGGAGGGGATTCCGGCGTTGTCACCGTAGACAGGGAAAAAGCTAGTGGTTGGGAAACCTTCAGAGTAAGACAATCACAGCAATTAAACCAGAATTTCGATATTTCTTTTTTGAACTGTTATGGGAATACTGCCTGTATTTATGTATATGTTCGAGATGTGTAAGATCATGCAACTACTCTCTGTTGCAGTTATGGAGGGTATCTCCATCCGAATATCAGCTTCGTTCTTTTAAAGGACAGTTTCTATCCATCTAAATGAGCATGTTGTCTTTCATTTGCAGGTATGGAAGCGATCCAGCTTTGTTGGGGATTGAGCTTTTGAATGAACCACATTCTCCTGAAGTTCCTCTGGATACTGTACTGAATTACTACAAAGACGGATACAACATTGTGAGAAAACATTCAGATAAAGCTTATGTAATAATGAGTCAGTTGATTGGCCCTGGAGATCCAGCTGACATTTATAAGGCCAACACTGGTAAAAGAAATGTAGTATTGGACTTGCACTACTATAATCTCTACGATGATAAATTCAATAATATGAGCACACAGGAGAATATCGATTTCTTATATAATACCAGGAAAACTCAAATGGATTCCCTAAACGCTGCTGATGGACCATTGGTGTTTATTGGTAAGGCCTTTTTCGCAATATAATTTGTGTTTACTGGAAGTTCTTATTTATTTAGTAGCTGCCTGTCAACTCAGAACAAGAAAAGTAGTTTGTTCATAGCAACATTAAAATTCGTAGTTACTTAGCTATTTTGTTCGAAATGAATTCAGGAGAATGGGTAAACGAATTTGGCAGAGGCGGGTCTCAAGAGGATTATCAAAACTTCGGTAGAGCACAGTTAGATGTGTATGGTTCAGCTTCTTTTGGATGGGCATATTGGTCACTCAAAAATGTTCAGCAACATTGGTCTCTCAAGTGGAACATCGATAACAATTACCTGCAGTTATAGGTGCACACTTTTCCATTTTAGTTATTAGAATCTGTAATATAGTACTCGTATAATATAGATGGTCACGTAAGGTCGGCTTTTGTGTTACTGTTTCACTAATTAACTCTTATGGTTTGAATTATCTGATGCAGGAACCTTCACCAAGTAAGCAAGTGTATGGTCCTGACTCGGGACGCTAATGAATAAGAATAAATAAACTCTAAATTGTAATCAGTTCCCTTAAGAGGATTTTTCTCTCTGAATAAGCTGAATAAGTACTCGATCTGTAACTAAGAACAGTTGACGCTTTATAGATATGATTTTATTATGATTTTCTATTATTCAATCACATATTGAACTTTACCTATGATTTTGTGGCGTTCTATCATCTAACAAAAAGTCTTAACAGACTAAGGAAAAAACCGCCAGGAGAAAACCGAGCAAAAAAGCTTTCACACAAAACCGACCCCGTGTTGTCCTCCATGGGCTTATCGGGACCCACAAAAAATCTGTGAGAGAAAAAGTGAATTTTGTTTTTGTGTTGTTCAGGAACACGGTCTGTACAGAATTACTCATCATCTAAAGCCGTTCTTCATATAATAAGTCATAAGGTAGACTCTCTTGATGACCTTACTCAGAGAGAAATAACCAAGAAAAATTGCAAGTAGGAAACCATAATAGTATAAAGGCTACGCGGAGTTACCGAATTTCACAGGACTCACAAAATCTGTATAATACAAATCTAAAGACTTAAAGGCCTAGACAAATAAAGCTCCCACATTGAACGGTGAAGAAACCCTCACTTCCTATTGGCCGAAATTAGCCTTTTTTGAATTTTGGTGAGAACACTTGACAGCGTATTATGGACTAAAAAAATTAGGAACAATAAAATAAAAAAGGAAACCCTGCCTTACTCACACCGTGACTGCTAGGAAACAAACAACAACAAAAAAAGCTGTAAACCAAACAAAAAAACTGTTGTTTTTCTTTGGTGAACTGTTGCTAAAAGAAAATATCGCGTTGGACAAGACAAGAAAACCTGGATTTATTTATGGCATTATATCAAACCGCAAAACCTTAAATTCCATTCGACTCTTGAAGTATTTTTCTTCCTGGTCGTTGGCGTCTTAAGATTACAGCCCAAGCCAGAAAGACTAAGGAGACGTAATACAGTTTTGGAGGCCTGAATCAATTAACGCTCTAAAGAAAGGAAGTTGTGGGCCCCATGAGTCCATGGCACTAAAGCCGGTGAATAGAGCTGTTTGTCATGGGAAATTGGAATATATTATTTTCCCTGACATCTCATATCAAACATTTTGGCCGATGTTAAGACACTGGTTTCTAGCAGCTCAAGCTTCAAAGAAGCGTTTTTACAGCAACCCCGTTAAAGATATAATGGAAAGTCAGAGCATACCTATAAAAATAAACGGTGGTGCTATTCAGCTCCCTATTTTCCACCTCCCCATTCTGCTCCCTCCAATCTAAACCCCACATCTGGGAAATGGTGAACCCCACTTGTACCTGAATGTGATTCAAATCCTAGATGTGTGGTGTAGATTGGAGGGAGTAGAGTAGGGAGGTGGAGAATAGGGAGGTGAATAACATACCTATAAAAATAAAACTGTTTTTTTGTTCCAAAAATAAAAATCCATTTTATGATTGGTGGAACTAGAATTTTGACGAGGACTTGGCTACCTATAATTTGTTTTAAAATTGCAAACTCAAATTTTATGGGAATCCAAATTCAATTGAAAGGAAAAAATAAATAAAATCCGTACGTATTTTTCAATCTTTTCTTTACCTATTTAATGCATTGAGACGAGGCGACACGAAGTCCTCTTACCCCAAATGAAAGATGCATCGCCATGGGACGGGGCGAAGCCTCATGCACGCCAAGTAAAATATAAGAGCATCTCCAATGGTGTATGGATATTTATCCCATGTGGAGACCTAAAAAAAAGGTATTTAACAACATAGAATCAAATAATTTTTTTGGTTTTGATAAGCATCTCCAGTGGTAGTTGTATTCATGCCTATTTTGAAACACTTGTCACTTCTTTGTAGAAAGTTAATCCACAAAATCTAACAAAATAAATAAAATAAAAACAAATAGTGATGACGTGGGTATGAATGAGAGTCTCTAAAAACCCATACTCTCTTCCAAACTCAAACTTCCACGTCGGATTAAATTTTTAATATCCAACCACCACTGGAGAGGTTTTTTTTTGTTTAGAGTTTCTAAAATCCTAGGTGGCTTCAATATTTTTAGAGACCCATATTCCATTGGAGATGCTCTAAGGTTAAAAAAAATGTCTGATGCGTAGCATGGGCATAAATCTAGATAAATAAAGCTCCCACGTTGAACAGTGAGGAAACCCTCACGTCTTATTGGCCGAAATAAGTCTTTTTTGAGTTTTGTGGAACGAGCATTTTGGTGAAGACACTTGGCAACGTATGATTACTTTAAAAAGAATATGAAAGAGATTAAAAAAAAAGGAAACCAAATTCAATTCGGAATTCATGACATGAAAATATTTACGTGAGGACACTTGATAACGTAATTGGTTTAAAAATTATAAACTCAAAAGGAAAACCTAACTTACCGTGTGTTGATGGTGGTTTTTAAACAAGGGGTAAAATCGTAAAACCCCATGACCTAGTGTTACCCGCAACACATTAACTAAGAGCATTTAACTCAGGTGTAAATAATTAATAGGGGTATTTTTTCAAAATACCGGATTAGGAGTTTTTCGACACGAACCCTAATTCCAAAATCAAGCCGCACACTACGCGCACCATGGCAACAATGCCAAACCAAGCCGCACATGCGCACCATGGCAACAATGCCAAACCAAGCCGCACATCGCGCACCATGGCAACAGCGAGTGCCAAAACCAAGCGCACACCGCGCACCATGGAAACAACGCCAAACCAAGCCGCACATGCGCACCATGGCAATAACGCCAAACCAAGCCGCACACTGTGCACCATGGCAACAACGCCAAACCAAGCGCACACTGCGCACCATGGCAACAACGCCAAAACCAAGCCGCACATGCTAGCACCATGGCAACAATGCCAAACCAAGCCGCAGACATCGCACCATGGCAATAATGCCAAACCAAACTGCTTCACATCGCGCACCATGGCAACAATGCCAAAACCAAGCCGCACATCGCGCACCATGGCAACAATGCCAAACCAAGCCGCACATCGCGCACCATGGCAACAACGCAAAACCAAGACGCACACCGCGCACCATGGCAAAGAACGCCAAAACCAAACTACATATCGCACTCATTGGCAACCATGCCAAACTAAGCCGCTATGGTTGGCACATGCCAAAGATAGCGCCCTAGGCTTGCAAAGCGTGCAACTAGGTCAACATGGCAGACGTGCCATTAGCACATGCCAACACGTACCACAAGCCATATTTCCAAGCCGCTATGCCATTGGCGCATGCCAAATATAGCGCCCTAGGCTTACGAACCATACAACCTAGGCCAAGTCGGCCACGCATGCCATTGGCACATGCCAACATGCTCGGCCGGGTATCTTTTCCTACCAAGGCCACGGCCCTAACGGCCACGCATGCCATTGGCACATGCCAACATGCTCGCAGTAGCTTTTTCCTACCAAGGCCACGGCCCCTAACGGCCACGCATGCCATTGGCACATGCCAACATGCTCATTTGGTAGCTTTTCCTACCAAGGCTACTTTGGCCCTAACGGCCACGCATGCCATTGGCACATGCCAACATGCTCATTGGTAGCTTTTCTTACCAAGGCCAAGGCCTAACGGCCACGCATGCCATTGGCACATGCCAAACACACACGGTAGCCTAACTTGCAAACCGTGCAACCTACCACTAAGGCATTCCGCACATGCCACACACGCCACTAGCAAACTCTGGCATTGCCACTTACACTCAACATACAACCTACCACCAAGGCATTCCGCACATGCCATTGGCACATGCCAAACACACACGCTGGTAGCCTAACTTGCAAATCTTCCAACCTACCACCAAGGCATTCCGCACATGCCAAACACACACGATGGTAGCCTAACTTGCAAACCGTGCAACCTACCACCAAGGCATTCGCACATGCCATTGGCACATGCCACACACGCCACTAGCAGCTCGGCATTGCCACTTACACTCAACGTACAACCTACCACCAAGGCATTCCGCACATGCCATTGGCACATGCCACACACGCCACTAGCAACCCTCCGCATTGCCACTTGCGCTCGAAGTACAACCCGCAACAAGGGCATTCCGCACATGCCAATGGCACATGCCACGCACGCCACTAGCAGCTCGAGGCATTGCCACTTGCGCTCAAGTACAACCCGCAACAAGGGCATTCCGCACATGCCAATGGCACATGCCACACGCGCCACTAGCAGCGCCACTTGCACTCAAGGTGCAACCAACGAGATATCAACACTGGCGGGGATGCTTTCCGGGGTTTTGGTTTGGCGGTCACGACTTGCGGCGTACACTACGCTCATATTAAGAAAGCGTGAAAAGGAATAAAGTGGTCAAATAAATGAGGAAATAATGGTGAAAACGTTTTCACCCATTAACACCATGCGGTTACCACCTCCTCCCATTATTTCACCCTTTACTCTCTTCCTTCATGAGGCCAGTGGTGCGTTTCAATCTCGACTTGTATAAATAGGTCTTACCTATTTCCACCGGACAACAAGTCTCGGTCGGGAGAAATATACTACACTCTCGTAAAGGCAAGTTTGCAAGCTCTTCCAAAAGCTTTCATCTCTTGCAAGCTTCCCAAGCTTTCACTTCTCGATACAAGTCGAGATACTACTCTCCTGCATTAAAGGTCTCAACACCTTTCTTGGCTTCCCTCCCCAAATCAACCCTTCTCTTCCACTTTGTGACCGAAGCAAGTCCGGAACGGCCATTTCTTGGTTTAGGCCGGACTTGTACAGATTGATCTCTCGAATCTATAAAGTGCTCACGTGCAAAGCACATTTGTTTAGGGTTTGAACCAGTTTCTCACTCACCTACCGAATTTACCTAAATCGACAGTAAACGATTTTTACCCATAAACAATTGGCGACCACAAAGCGGGAGGATTGATCTATCGGTTACAATACCAACTACGACTCCCGATTTCGTTTCCCGACATGGTGGAACTCGGGTCCGGAGCGGCTGCCGAGAACACCAAAGACAGTAACGCACCCCCGATGTTAGCATCTCTCCCAATAACGTTGTTACGTCACCGGGCCGACAAAGACAACATCGAATGCACTCCCTCAAGTGTAACACCGCCAATCACCAGGGCCAGAGCCACTGCCTCCTCTAGCGTCTCTGCACAACCCTCTAATCACGGCAACGAAAATATCTTTTCGGGTGTCGCGCCACCAGTCACCAGGGCTAGAGATGCCGCCACGACCCCAAATGCTTCGTCTAGCATGGCGCCTCCGTCCACGACCAAGATCCCAACTACCCCGCCGACGGACGAGAAACCGGAGGGACAAGAGGAAGTCGCCCTACGTCACCATCACGATCTGATGGAACGACAAGAGATGCTCGCCGAGCCTGCATGCATATGGTTTCAACACGAAGGAGGTACTCATCTTTCTCAAGACCCCCGACAGAGAACGACTACCACATGAGTCGCGCCCTCCCGAGCCATTTAGGAACGTCTCCAACAACCCCGACGCTTGAAGACCTCGGCGAGCACGCCTCCATGGATGAGGAAACTCGCACTAGAATCCGTTGAAAAGAAATCGACACCCAACTTTGTCACGAGAGAAGATTTGGAACAACTCCTCTCGCAACCGAATCAAGAATGATGAGTTGGACGTGCATCATCACCAACCCCTTACCCATCCGAAATACGAGAATCCCTCTCCCAAGGGGGTACTCTTCTCCTCAATTTACCCCGTACGATGGTACGGAATGCACGTGAGCATGTTTCTCGTTTCTGGAATCCCTAGGTGAACATGAATATAATCACGTTCTTCGTTTAAGGGAATTCTAAAATCACTTACTAGAAGGGCTTATACATGGTACAACAAAGATCCCACCGAGAAGCATTCCCTAACCGGGAGTAGCATGGTCATTGCGTTTACAAGAAATACTTCTTCGTGTCTCGAACAAGTTACTTTTTCGGACCTCTAAGAATGTACCAGTGGGATAACGAACATCCGAATGATTTCGTCAAAAGGTTCAGGTTCAAGCACTGACTGTCACGACCCAAACGTGACCGAGAAACAATTGGTGAACGATGCATCAATGGTATGGTTCCAATCTACGCTACCGCTAGAAAACTTGCGTTTCCAAACGTTCTCCGAACTCCATGAAGCCGCCGGACGATCCGCAACAACAAGCACCAAAGCACATCGGAAAGAACTAGGCCAACTCGAATCAAGACGCGCGCGAAACCCGCGGAGTAGACGCCTCATCAGCAAACAATTTAATGCCGCTCATCCTCCGTGAACATAGTAAACGAAAGAGGAAAATGGAAAGGCGCAACTACGAGCCACCAAAACCAAACGTGAAGCGCCAAGCCAACGGAACCCTCGCAATGGAAGATCGTCACTAAAACTCCGTGCAGCATCGTGAGACCGAAGGAAATACCCTTGATTTCCCATTCCCCATCGAGGAGGTGATTGACCTCCTATAAGCCTGGGTTCAAGATGATGTCATCGATTGCCACTTCTCGGACGGCCACCAATCGAGGCCGAGATGGCGAACCCCAAATACTTGCCATTACCACAGTTCGTTTCACCACCCGACTAGCGATTGCAACATACTAAAGCATATTTTCAAAGAAAGGATAGAAGCAGGAGAACTCCAACTAGGAGACGAAAGAGTGCATCGAGACCCACTACCAATAAGAAACTGCAATGGTTCCTCCGGGGGACTCAGTATACGAGACTGCATAATCCATGATGCGACATGTATGCGAAATTTCTATCTTTCCAAGGTTCGGCGCCAAGATATTTTCGAAGCTCTCAATCGTGTTGTATCCGGCAAACGGCTTTTCTCTCCTCGGAATCCACGCCAAGGGCCCAAGCTTCCCAAACAAAGCGAGCGGAAAACCTGGGACCGCCGACCACGTCCCGTTTAAGAGGTAACGAATTTGACGACACGCTCATCGACACGGCCTCCAACCACAACATCATTACTTTCAAGACACCAAGGCAAAGCAGGATTTACAAAACAAGACGCTACCTATTCCCCGTCCGTGATTAAGGACTTGAGAGGAGAAGCTTTGAAAGCGCATGGCTACATCAACTTAGAGATCGAGATGGGAGACGCTATAACACATAGCAAATTCCATATTGTCAAAGAACTAGATCACGACATGATATTGGGACGTTTATGGGTGCTCGAAAACAAAGCGAAATTGGATGTGCGCCTCCGCCAACGTCCACGCCCGAAGGAAATTCCAACAAATCATCCCACCGGTTATCGCATCAACAAACTATCGAAGAAACCAGACATCCGGAGAAGACCCGTTGGCGCTAGCTCATGGTTTTCAAATGCAAGTAAGTCTGACCAAGCAACCTTTTCTCGCAACCAGTCTTTCCTTCCCCTTTCCGTCATGGGGACTCGGCGCAAGGACATCGCACGAATTTGTCAAGAAATGCGAATGGGAGGCTGGACCATTTGAACACTTTGCAAGAAGCTTGGAAACTTCTATGAAGCCAACGAAGCCAAGACTCAAACGGTTGCACGACGCCCGAACCCGTTTTCAATTGGAGATGTAGTGGTCAAAGAAAGCACGTTTCAAGTTGGGAAGATGACAAGAAAATGTATTTTCCAGTGAAGGAGAAGACGAGCCGTATCTGTTGGGGATACCCTTTTGGGAGGATATTGCAAGCTCATCAATGCAGTCACACCCAAGGCGTGATAATTCACTCGCGATGGTTCAAGGAATCCAATCCATAAAAAAAAGGGGGTTTGTATTTCCCATTTACTCCTTTTCTTTTCAAGGTATTCCCTTTAACAATTCCTCTTAGTAGTTGTACTTCCCCAAGATGAATACACCGTTTGTATTTCTCCCAGGGATTCCCTTCCGTCAAAAAAAAAAAAAAAATACATCTTTTTCCAAGCAAATTCTCCAGATATCGAGAAATACATCGGATAAGCCCATAAAACCACTGCAGAGCCATCATACCACAACCTATTTCAAAAATATACATGAAGCAAAATGTTTACTGATGAAGAAGAAGGAAAAGATGAGTTTAAAAAAAAAAAAAAAAAAGAGGAGGCATCAGGGGAACTATGCAGCTAACAGAAATAATAAAAGGGAGGAACTAGCCCTCGAAGGGTGGAGCACAAGTCCCTTCGGGCAAAGCTATCTTCAAACACTTTCCCCAGCAATCCTCCGGGCAACAAAGGTTCCATTCAACGTTTTTAGCAAAGAAGCAACCTCAACATCCCATCCCGGGCGCCCACAAAGAAGAAGAAGCAGTGTCCTCCCCGATGACCATTCCAAAGATACGCCACCATGACCTCTCGGCATCAACTTCAAAGGCTATTTCGTTTCCATCATATGCTCCTTCAAAGGTTTTCTCATTGACATTTCGAAGAAAGTTCTTCGATTCACCCGCATCAAAATCAAGAATCATGGCGCTCTCCTCCACTCTCACTGAACCCAAGAGAGTCCGAGCATGTACATGTTCTTCGTGGGGATAGATGGAAGGAGGTCCTTAACAATTTCACTAGCTTCATGGAGCAAGGACTCAATCCCAACCAATGCCTCCTCAAGAGAAGAAGATTGATGCGCCACCTCAAGTCCTTTTCCGAAAAGTTAAAGGCACGGCCATCCCTGGAAGGTCCCATCATACACTCGCAAAGAATGGTAAAATGATCAAGTTCCATCCTATCTATACGCATATAAAAGAGGATAACATGAACAGAGAAGAAGAAGAAAACATACCGATATGATTTTCTTAGCCCGAATAACCCTAGTCGGGGGTGTTTTCGCAAGAGTCGATCTCGCGCCTTCACTTGGAGAATCTCTTGTTTAGAGGATGATTCGTCTCTAGGCAAAGAAAAGAGAAACCAACAAGAAGAACCCCTCTCAAACAAGGGAGATGATGCGGTTGCGTTGGGTATGAATACGGAACCTTAAAAGGAAAGGAAGCAATGAGGGACATAACGCTTCCATTTTTTGGCATGGACGATGCCCTAATTGAAGCCGCGTGAAGGAAAGGCAAAATAAGGAAACTTTGCTCGAAGAAACACCCTCCTTATTTACATCGGTCACGCCAGCAAGCACGCACAGCTTCCACATTGCGCCGGTCCCACCAGCTAGCACACTCAGTTTCCCAACTCACGCAATTTCCCAACGTCGCCCAAGCTGCACCGGCCCCACCAATTGCACCGACTTCCCTATGACCGCCCAAGTCACGCCCGCAAGCACGCACTGACTTCCACATTGCGCCGGTCCCACCAGCTAGCACGCCGCTTCCCAACTCAAGCCAACTTCTAACGTCGCCCAAGTTGCACCGGGGCCCTACCAATTGTGCCGACCTCCCGATTTGTGCAAAACTACGAGAGGCAAGGATTCCAAATCCTATTTATAAAAGGTCGACAAGCCTCCTCAATTCTCTTTACTTGGCTTCTTGTTGATAGTTTGTCACCATCTTATGCTTACCTGCAACAAAGCCCCCTTCCGAGCTAGCGGGGGACTTAATGTTGATGGTGGTTTTTAAACAAGGGGTAAAATCGTAAAACCTCATGACCTAGTGTTACCCGCAACACATTAACTAAGAGCATTTAACTCAGGTGTAAATAATTAATAGGGGTATTTTTTCAAAATACCAGATTAGGGTTTTCGACACGTAACCCTAATTCCAAAATCAAGTCGCACATGCGCACCATGGCAATAATGCCAAACCAAGCCGCACAATCGCGCACCATGGCAACAATGCCAAACCAAGCCGCACACTCGCGCACCATGGCAACAGTGCCAAACCAAGCCGCACTGCGCGCACCATGGCAACAACGCCAAACCAAGCCGCACACTACGCACCATGGCAACAACGCCAAACAAGCCGCACACTGCGCACCATGGCAACAACGCCAAACCAAGCCGCACATCGCGCACCATGGCAACAACGCCAAACCAAGACGACATTGCGCACCATGGCAACAACGCCAAACCAAGCCGCAAACCGCGCACCATGTCAACAATGCCAAACCAAGCCGCACATCGCGCACCATGGCAACAATGCCAAACCAAGCCGCACATTTGCGCACCATGGCAACAACGCAAAACCAAGCCGCACATCGCGCACCATGGCGCAACGCCAAAACCAAACTACATATCGCACTCATTGGCAACCATGCCAAACTAAGCCGCTATGCCATTGGCACATGCAAAAGATAGCGCCTAGGCTTGCAAAACGTGCAACTAGGTCAACATGGTCAGACGTGCCATTGGCACATGCCAACACGTACCACAAGCCATATTTCCAAGCCGCTATGCCATTGGCGCATGCCAAATATAGCGCCTAGGCTTACGAACCATACAACCTAGGCCAAGTCGGCCACGCATGCCATTGGCACATGCCAACATGCTCGCTGGTAGCTTTTCCTACTCAAGGCCACGGCCCTAACGGCCACGCATGCCATTGGCACATGCCAACATGCTCGCCGGGTAGCTTTTCCTACCAAGGCTACGGCCCTAACGGCCACGCATGCCATTGGCACATGCCAACATGCTCGCTGGTAGCTTTTCTTACCAAGGCCAAGGCCCTAACGGCCACGCATGCCATTGGCACATGCTAAACACACACGCTGGTAGCCTAACTTGCAAACCGTGCAACCTACCACCAAGGCATTCCGCACAAGCCATTGGCACATGCCACACACGCCACTAGCATCTCTGGCATTGCCACTTACACTCAACGTACAACCTACCACCAAGGCATTCCGCACATGCCAAACACACACGCTGGTAGCCTAACTTGCAAACCTTGAAACCTACCACCAAGGCATTCCGCACATGCCATTGGCACATGCCAAACACACACGCTGGTAGCCTAACTTGCAAACCGTGCAACCTACCACCAAGGCATTCCGCACATGCCACACACGCCACTAGCAGCTCTGGCATTGCCACTTACACTCAACGTACAACCTACCACCAAGGCATTCCGCACATGCCATTGGCACATGCCACGCACGCCACTAGCAGCTCTGGCATTGCCACTTGCGCTCGAAGTACAACCCGCAACAAAGGCATTCCGCACATGCCAATGGCACATGCCACGCACGCCACTAGCAGCTCCGGCATTGCCACTTGCGCTCGAAGTACAACCCGCAACAAGGGCATTCCGCACATGCCAATGGCACATGCCACACGCGCCACTAGCAGCGCCACTTGCACTCAAGGTGCAACCAACGAGATATCAACACAAACTGGGGATGCTTTCCCGGGTTTTGGTTTGGCGGTCACGGCTTGCGGCGTACACTACGCTCACATTAAGAAAGCGTGAAAAGGAATAAAGCGGTCAAATAAATGAGAAAATAATGGTGAAAACGTTTTCACCCATTAACACCATGTTACCACCTCCTCCCATTATTTCACCCTTTACTCTCTTCCTTCATGAGGCCAGGGTACGTTTCAATCTCGACTTGTATGAATAGGTCTTACCTATTTCTACCAGACAATAAGTCTCGGTCAGGAGAAATATACTACACTCTCAGAAAGGCAACTTTGCAAGCTCTTCCAAAAGCTTTCATCTCTTGCAAGCTTCCCAGGCTTTCACTTTACGATACAAGTCGAGATACTACTCTCCCAATTATTCCGGTCTCAACACCTTTCTTGGCTTCCCTCCCCAAATCAACCCTTCTCTTCCACTTTGTGACCGAAGCAAGTCCGAAACGGCCATTTCTTGGTTTAGGCGGGACTTGTGCTGCATTGATCTCTCGAATCTATAAAGTGCTCACGTGCAGCACATTTGTTTAGGGTTTGAACCAGTTTCTCACTCACCTACCGAATTTACCGAAATCGGCAGAAACGATTTTTACCCATAAACACCGTGTTTGGGATTTTATGAAATGAATCAATTACCTACCGTATCAGGTCTCTTTTTTCCAAATCAATATATTAAGGGGAAAAAAATGCACATATTTCATACATATTTTCTGCAAAAATAAAAGAAAAAAATAAGTAAAATCTGCACATATTCTTCAGCTATTTATGGGGGTTTACTCAATAAATACTTTTAGTGATTTTTAAAGACTTTAACAGGATTCTAAAGTATTGTGTTATTGGTTGTATACTTCTAAAATCTCTTTTAAAGTTTATGTTACTGGTTATAGATTGCTAAAGGTTTTCTAAAGTTTGTGTTACTTGTTGTAAACTTGAAAATTCAAAGACTGTGTACTTGCCTATTTTCAAGACTTTAAGTGACTTTTGTGTATAAAATTTGCCTTGATGAAAGTCTTGCAAAATATGTAAGATTTAGGAAGACTTCCCAAAAAAACTAAAAATATTTCTTATTCTCTTTTATTTTGTCTCACAAATATAAATCTATAAAACCCATATCGTAGATGCATATATGCCTAAAAAAATAAATCATAGATGCATATAAATTATATTATATGATTAAATAATTTTTCATTTTATTTATTTGGTACAGATGTGTAATAATAATTATTTTAATTATTACGGTTTATTGCATTTTATCGAACGAAAGAAAGATGTTATCTATACAATGATTTTTTATTTTATTTTGTTGAAGTTAGTATAATAAACACGGTATGATTAAATTAAGAACAATTAATTGGGGGACATAAAAAGTAATAGGGGGATATTTTACTGTTCATGCCGGCATGGTTTTTCAATACCGGAAATCAAAACCGACATGGTTTTTCCATGCCGGAATGAACAGTAAAATATCCCCCAATTACTTTTTATATCCCCCAATTAATCCTACTAAATTAATATTTATACTTTTGGGTTATATATATATAATTCGTTAGATTATGCAGTTATCTATATAAAATTTGTTTTTACAACTCTTCAGAACTCTACAAATCTTTATAAGACATTACATATAACTCTTCATAAATCTGCAAGAGTTTATCAAATTCTATACAACTCTCAGAAAGTTATTAATTTTCGTGACTCTTTTAAAATCTCCATAAATATGTAAAAGTATTTATTGAGTAAACCTTTGTTAATGTATTTGCCATGCCAAGCCAAATCAGAAATACACCGCCACGGGCAGGGGAAAGCCTTGCGCATCAAATAAAAAATGCCCCACCATAGGGCGGGGCGAAGCCCCGCGCACACGAAATCAAAAAAATATTGCCACAGGACGGGGCGAAGCCCCGCGCACACCAAGTTATCTAGTCAGCTTTAAGTATGTTCCCTCGCCACTAGATCCATTATTATTAGCCTTCAATGTTTAATAACCCTCCTTTAGTGGGATTGTAAAAAAAAGACAATGGAAAGTTTGTCATACCATTACTTTACTATTGGAGTGCACAACCATGCAAACACTACAACAGTCATGATTTTGAATTGGATCCAAATAAAAAGTTTCGACTATGCACTGTTTGAATAGGAAGCCATTCTCAAAGTAGAAATTAACGTTTAGTCCCATATTTGTTAGGCTTTGGACGCTCTAGTCCAACCCTCTCAGGCCTACTACCGGTTACTCCTAATTTACGAAATTATGAACGGATTAGTCTTTTATCAAAGGATTCAGTCCAAAACAGACATTTCGGTGACAAAACTACCCATCAGCTTTTTGTAAATTAGCTTAGGTTCATTTCTTCAATCCTCAATCGATAAACGTCTTCATTTCCTAACTTCTCATCCCCAATAAACTTGTATCTCTGACTCTTTCGATCTGTTGAAGGAGACGGTGGGGTTTATTAGCGGAGCTACCAGCAATCATCAGAGGTATTGAAAACTCACAATCATTCTGAGATTTTAAAAGGTTTCTGATTTTTTTTTTTTTTTTAGAATTTGAAAACTCAAAAACTCTGATTTCATCCCAAATTTATTTTCTGATTCGCAACCAGTATTTCGATCGTTAATCTTGGGATGATTCTCATCATTTTGAGTTGAAAATCATGAAAAAATTTCTTTGCAGAAACTTTTTAGGGCTCTTAATTGAATGTCGATCTATCTTTTTTTCCTTGGTTTCAATCTAAATTATAGTTTTGGATCCATAATCAGCACAACTTAGTTCTACTGCCCATGTAATTTTTTCAAAAATGATTTAGATTGGATTTTCGACCTAATATTAACCATCAAGCTAGTGTCACTGTCAACTATTTACTGAATGTAAATTTTGAACACATATTATATAGATGAGTTTCTAACAACTCTTTTCAATTAAGCTAAGAAATGAACAAGACCACTCCAATTGCAAAAAACCGTAATTGCTGTTGTTAGTGGAAGCATCAGAATGGAGCATAAGTAAATTAATGGTAATAATTATGGCATTTTTCTTCTATAAGAGTACCAATTTGATGTTGTTTGGGTTAAAGAAATAATATGAGATATACTACTGGATCCAAATGAATTTATTAGGTGTTGTGCTCTGTTGTTAATAGTCATCTCTGCTCTCCCAATTAAGATGCAACCACCACCACCCCCATTTCCTTTTTGTTATTGTTTTGCTTGTTTTTGTTCCTTTCAAGTGGAGATTTTTCTCATTCGTTAGAATATGATTGGATCCCTGTACAAACTACAACAACATTAAAGGGTTATAAAACCACTATTTCGTTCCCTATTGTAAATTATTGGTGTTTGTAATTAATTTTTCAGTTCTTGTTCGTTGCTTAGGCATAGTAATCTAAGACGACCACTCCGCCAATCATCTAGAGGAAGAAATGATAACAATCGGGGAGTAGTAGGAGGAGGAGATAGAGTTTCTAATAATAATCATAATTCTCATAGAGAGGTAAATGCTTTTTTCTCATTTTCTGTATAATGTTTGATAAATTTTCATTTTGGGATGTCCTTTATTTTTCCATATTTGTGTTTGTTTGTTAATCTAAGAAATGGGTTTTCACTTTCTTCTTTGATTTTGTTGTGTTGTTTTTAATGGGTTAGTTATGAATTTACCTCATTAGAGCTTTGTACCTGGTTTTGGTTTTATTTTGTATCCCATTTTGATAATTAATTACCTCTTTTCTGTAAAATGTCTTGTTGTTCTTGGTAATAAGTAGTTTTAATGAATTAATTTGATATTCTGTAGTTTTAGTTATGAGTTTATGTCATTTCTTAGATTTGTTGTTCTGCAATTAGTACTTTTTCTTTGCCAAAAAATGTTCCTCTATGTCTCCTCTATGATGGGTTCGAAGGGCTTTACATTTCTAATTATTGTTTAGGATTTATGGCTCTCGCCGTACATCATGTTAGAACTACAAACTACAGAAATGCATTCTTGCGGACATCTTTTCATATATAGTTGACAAACCATTTGAACTCCGGTTTCTGATTTTCAAACTCCATACAGAAGATGAAACCTTATAGTTTCCTGATTAGGTCTGAAATTGAAATGGAGACATCTAAATAATTCTGTAGATACCCTCAAAAATAAGATGTCAAAAAATAAGTTTGAATGTTAATGTGTACATAATTGTACACATGTTAGTTATTAATGTGTACATAGTTGTACAAATTCTTCTCACTATCTGAGGAATATTCTATTTTATATTTATTTGTAATTCTCTGTCTGCATCTCTAATGTGATATGTGATGTTAAGTGAGAGGGAAGCTGGTGTTGATGACGACGGTGAGGTTATTGAGATCTTTAAATGTGAATGCATCATAAGGGTAATATTTTTTTGTGAAGGATACTTTCGCTAAATGTTGGTGTTAATGATAGGCCAGATTACGCTCCCGCACCTGCGCCAATTCAATCATTTACATAAAAAAGAAACTATACGAGTTCTCCGCACTGACAATGAGAGGTATGTTTTTATAATTCTATTACGATGGTCTCCTTGGTCTGATCTTAGTCAGTCTTAAGTAACGCTCAGAAGACTGATACTGTGTAAGCCTCGTGATCTTCTTAAATGCAATAACGGATAATTTTCTAGCAGTACATCGGTTGCAGAGTTGCTGATTTAGCTTGACAAGGTCTCTTGGCATTCAGGTTACCATCCTTCTATAAGTGTGCATGTTGGTGCACCTGTATACAAGTGTACAAATTGGTTCACCTGTAATAAAAGTGTACATATTGATGCACCTGTAACAACATGAGTGTAGGTGGATTTCACCGCAATTCTCATCCTATAATCAAGCCTATTTTAAGAACTGAGATGGTGGATTGAATTAAGATGTAGTTCATTGTGTCAATCCCTCTTCTTGAGCATATGTTTTTAGTTGAGGTTATCAAAAGACACATCTAGCAGAACTTTGGTTCCCTATATATGTACCCCGCATAATATTGTCATATAACTGTGATGCAGTTAAAATGAGATCATATCTTCATTACCTATGGTCCTGGATTTCTGCTGACATGTTTCGTCGGTGTTGTGTCTCTCCGGTAAATTTCACGACCTTGTCTCCTTTTAAATTTAAATTTCTCTCCTCAATTATTGAAATGATTTAATCCCTTATAGTTTTTTCATTTTTGTTTACCTATTTTCCAATGAAGTGTGTCAAGTGTATTCCATTTGTAAATACGGTGCTTTAAGAGTCTAAATTATGTAATCATTATGGTTTTGAGATTCGTGTACAAAATAACTGGTTACGAAGATCTTGACAGCGACAGCAGCAACACAATATGAAACCCTAAAGCTCCAGCAACGAAACATCACCAATTTTTTTTTAACTTTCGACAATATGAAGATATACACCACCACGGCTTGACAGCGATAGCAGCAACACAATATATTTTCATGCGACTTTCTCTTAAACCCGTAACAAAACACCAGCAACACTAGTATCCGTGATCATCACCCATCAATTACCTACGTCGGCAGTTAACCTTAGAACACCGAGAAGGACATGATATAGAAATCATGTACAACAGCAACGAGCATCATCAATTAACCACCAGAATTCACAAACTTCACAATCTAAATCTCTCCCTGTTTCGTAATTACGAAACTTTAAACACTTTCTTGTTTGTTTCACGGAAAAACAACAGCAGAACTCCCTTGTCTTCTGTTCACCCACAACCTTAGAGCATCTCCAATGGTAACTTGGTGTGCATCTTTTGTGGAAGCTGTTTTTTCTGATTTAAAGACCAAATTTTCCTTAATATAAGGAGATAAAAGAGAAACATCTCCAACCAGAAATTGTATTGCTTTAGTTATGAACTTTTTTAATCATTCATCCAAATTATATATTTAATCATAACCATTGATAATGATGAGTAGGATGTTCACATCCTCTAAGAGAACCTCTAAAATTAGAGGATGGCTTTGAGGATGTCTACATAACTACCAGACACATCATCTTCACTTTCTCCCTTCACATTCCCATTGGAGAGGATTTTTCTAGTTAAATCATTGAAAATCCTACGTGGCCTTGTATTTAGGACATTTTTAATGTCTCATTGGAGATGCTCTTAGGTCTTGTTTATCACAACTTCTCGAACCATGTTAAAGACAAACACCAACACAGCAACACTACGGACCTTCGAACAATTCTCTTTTTCTTAATTCTTTTAAACTCTCAAACCCTAAAGTCTTCTTCCTAGCAACTTCTATTATCATCACAACTTTGCGCAACAACTTCTCTTTGAATGAAAACAATTCATTATCACAAAAAAACTTACGAATCTTCACGAACTCTATCTCCTTCTCCTCTCTCTTCCTCTCACCTTGCTCTGATACCACATGTAGGATCGAGCAAGAGAGAGGAGAGCACACGCGGAAGCAATTAAACGACTACATTGATAATCAGTTTGGTGTACAATCTCTCATGGCTTAATAGCCTACTTATAGTCTCACAAACTTGACAATCACTCAAACTACTTTCCTAAAGAAAACAAACTCTAAATAAAGCACACATTCCTAACATAAACCAAACTCTAAAATAGAACTCTTCTAGAACTCTCTAGAACTCAAAGCACCTTGCTTCTCAAGTAAGCTCGTCTTCCAAATATGACACCCTGTGTCAACTGATCCTTTTGATCCAACTTGACTGCGTCAACTGCAGTAGTTGATCCCCTCAAACTGTGTCAAGTATCAACAACACTTGTTGATCCAAAGCTCAAATCACCGTATCTTGGTTTAACTTCCAACAATACCTTACCTTTTGTCCCATCTTTTCTTCAAGGTGGGAATTATATAATTACCCTCAATTCTGATGGGCTACACAACTACCCTTATCCTACAATAAAAATGCCCCTCTCCATCCAAAGCCCATCAGGGGTCCATTAAGGATTAGACAACATTACAAATATACCCTTACATCCATATCATCTCCTCTTTTATTTCAATTCTCTCTCTCTCTTTCCTTTTTTACTTCACCATCATCGTCTCCATCTCACAACCAACACCGTCTCCATCACTACCACCACCGTCTCCATCACTACCACCACCATCTCCCGTCACCATCTCACAACCAACATAAATACCGTTGTCACCGCCATCGCCATCACCACCACCGTTACCACCTACCACCACTTCGGATGGAGAATACAATGGAAAATCTGGCAAAAAAAAATCAATTTCAGATCCGAAAATATCTTAAAGCCATCGCCACCACCACTGCTATCCCATGTGACGACGGATGGTGAAGAAGAGAGATCGATGGTTTTGCGCTTAGGATTCATGAAACGAAGAAAAGAAGATCTCTCTCTCTCTCTCTCGTTCTCATCTGTTCCGTTTGATGAGAGGGTAGATACTCATCTCGTTGCTCATCCGTCGTGAATTGAAGAATGAGGGGATCTAAGATTCAAATTGAGGAGATGAAGCAACGTTTGATTGATTTCATGGAGAGCTGGATTTAGTTTCTATCGAAAATTTAGGGAAGAAAATGGGTTTGCTGCCATTGATTCTGACAACGGAAGGAAGAATGAGTCGGTGAGTATGAATGATGTTAGATTTTTTGAATTTAATTTCACAGAGATGAGTTTCTGCTGGTGGTGGTAGTATGTAGATAAAATCAGTCTTGAATATTGTGGTGGTTATGGTTGTTGTGGTGTTGGTGGATATTCTGTGTGCTGGTGGTGTTGGTGATGCTGGTGAGGTTAGACAGATGAATTTTGATGATGGAGATTGTGTTGGTTGTGGTTGGAATGATTAATTAAAGTTGTTCATGAAGATAATGGTGATTCTGGTTGTTTGTGGTGTTGGAAATGTTGTACGCTGCTGGCGGTGGTGGTGGTGGTGAGGTTGGACGACAAGTTGTTGAATACTACTCCATCAACTATTTAGGGAGTCAACAACCAATGTTTGTGTATCAACAACCTTAGTTTGTGTATCAACAATGGAAAAATGGTAGTCAACAACCAATATTTTGTGTATCAACAACCTTAGTTTGTGTATCAACAATGGAAAAATGGAATCAACAACCAAATTTGTGTATCAACAATAGAAATTAATCTTAGTGTAAGGAGTCAACAACAAATATTTGTGTATCAACAATAGAAATTGACCTTAGTTTAGGGAGTCAAGAACCAATGTTTGTGTATCAACAATGGAAAAATGGAATCAACAACCAATGTTTGTGTATCAACAATGGAAAAATGGAATCAACAACCAAATTTGTGTATCAACAATAGAAATTGATCTTAGTGTAAGGAGTCAACAACAAATATTTGTGTACAAATAATAGAAATTGACCTTAGTTTTTATTTTTTTTATTTTTTTTCAGTTTTTTTTTTCTGGATCAACTCAGGTTGTTGACACCACCGTAGGTGGTAGCGGTCTTGCAGGTTAGCGGCGCCAGGAAGTGGTGTTGCCACAGTGATGGTGGTGGTAAAATGGTAGTGGTGGATGGCGGCGGTTGTTGTGGCGGTGGACTAGCGGTGGTGGCGGTGGATTTGCGGTGGTGGTAACGGCGGTGGAGTTGGTGGCGGTGCTAGACTGGTGGTGGAGTACTGGCGGTGAAATGAGATATTTACTTTTTTTAAATGGAGAAATATGTTTGTGTGATAAAATAGGAAAAAAATTATATGCTAAAGGGTATTAATGTAATCTATCTTTAAGTGGATAAGGTGAGGGGTATATTTATTGTGTGGTAAGGGTATATTTATTAAATATCCCTAATTTTGACACCCAACAAATATACCCTTATAAAACAATACAAATACCCCTATCATTTAAATACCTTATCCATTAATAAATAGATTACCTTAATACCCTCACTTACAATATTATTTTACATTTAAAAATCTTATCCATTAAAAAATAGATTTTTCTATTATTTCATTTCAACACCAACAAATGCACCGCCGCCACCACCACCACCGCCACCACCACTACTCCACCACCACTTACTAAATACAAACCACCAATAATATTCCATCACCTCCACCACCACTCCACCACCGCCACGACTTACTAAATACAACCACCACCACCGCCGCCACCACCACCGCCGCCGCCACACGCCGCCGCCTCCGCCACACACCACCACCGCCACCGCCACCGATCAGTCAATATTAGGTGTCAACAATCAAGTTGATCCAAAAATCAAAAGTTCAAAAATATTTGTCAAATTTGGTTGTTGATTCCATTTTTCCATTGTTGATACACAAACATTGGTTGTTGACTCCCAAACTAAGGTCAATTTCTATTGTTGATACACAAATATTTGTTGTTGATTCCATTTTTCCATTGTTGATACACAAACATTGGTTGTTGACTCCCTAAACATTGGTTGTTGATACACAAATATTTGTTGTTGACTCCTTACACTAAGATTAATTTCTATTGTTGATACAATAAAATTTGGTTGTTGATTCCATTTTTCCAGTGTTGATACACAAACTAAGGTTGTTGATACACAAATATTGGTTGTTGACTACCATTTTTCCATTGTTGATACACAAACTAAGGTTGTTGATACACAAACATTGGTTGTTGACTACCATTTTTCCATTGTTGATACACAAACTAAGGTTGTTGATACACAAACATTGGTTGTTGACTCCCTAAATAGTTGATGGAGTAGTATTCACAACTTTTCGTCCAACCTCACCACCACCACCGCCAGCAGCGTACAACATTTCGAACACCACAAACAACCGACGTGTTTGCATCTAAACCCCGGATTTGAGAATCAAAAAGCTATTGGGACTTGCACCGGGTCTTGTACAGAATGTCACGAACCAGTACGGTAATGACGCATGGTGAGGGAAAACTTTTGAGGGCAAACAGCGGAGGCACACGTGACAGCCACTTCATCCGGGTGGGTATAAAAAATTCAAACTAAATGGTCCTCTTTGGTCTTCGCGTATGGTCCACTCTCTAGTCTCTCCGGTCTCCAGTCTTCATCTTCACTTGATTTATTATAATACAGAGCTTTGC
>JAJJWW010002292.1:0-13585 GCA_023531295.1 Papaver armeniacum
CCCACACTTAATCTTTGCTAGTCCTCGAGCAAACAAAACAAAACTAAAATACAACAATTCCATCTCGTTGAGGTTACGGTTACTTTTAGCGAAAATAACAAGCCTTTAAACCTCTAGGTGTCCCTAGTGGACGAGTTTTAGTCTCGTGAAGGTTTACAAGAGATATACCTACAAAACCTTTTACTCCAAATTCCAACTACCTGTGAAGAATCTATGAACGAATCCAAAATGACTACAGGAGGAAGTACCCAGATGCAAATTCAATTCATATATAGGTAAAAAAGCTGTACTCAGAAAGTCGAACAAACCACAATACTCGGAATCTAACTAACCACAATCACACATGAATAGATTAAGAAGATGGATATAAAGATATATGGTTGCGATGTTGACTAAAGTGAACGGTGTTTCCCATATCTGTCTGAAGGTCACTGCCAAAATGAACCTATGACCTAATGGATTGAGATACTGGTCTGAATTCTAATATCAACTCAGCTGGCATATACAAGGGAACCAGCAGTCGACAATCTTAATTCTAGATCAACTGAAGTGGCATATACAAGGGAACCAGTAGTTGATTTTATTGAACAATAATAATAACTTTTTTTTTTCTTTTTTGAATCGACAACATGATTAGATCTTTTGATCCAAGCGCATGCTTTTTGTCAGCAAATTACATGATAGTTCCCATGGATCCTGCATTCCACGCTTGTTTAGGCGACGGAGACAGGGAGAACACACACATATTGCTATATCCAAGTGTCAATTTTTTTTTTTTTTTTTTTTTTCATATATACTCCGGTTGGTCTAATTGGTCTGGTCTCTTTTTTTTTTTCTTTTTTTTTAGTAACTCAATCACTCTATTTCATCATAACAGTAATAACAACTCGATGTTAGTGACCCACCAAATCACTTAGAGAAACAAAAAGTTTGCAAAAATAAAAATAGAAGGTGATATGGTGACATTCCGAGATATGGTAACAACTATCATGTTATTTGTAATTCCTGAGCTATGTCCTTCTAGTTAATGGGTTCCTCAACTCCTGTAATCAAGATGGTTCCATCCATTTATATTGTTCAGTGTCATCCTAAAGGCACAAGTTTCTAGATTTTGAAGTTTATCATTTATTTTTTATTAATTTTTTTTTAAACTTAAGGCATCAAACTCTACAAATTACATAAACTAATACTCCAACTCATAGCTATTTCTGAACGATAGAGGATAAACACTAAACTAGCTATTTAGTTGGCATATAATCCCAACTCAGCTAATATATGCCTCACCGTTGAGAAGAAATTCCATCTACTTAGAAAGGCTAGTGTTTATTCTAAATTTTTCAAAAATCTCTAAAAGTTGGAGTTTTGTATACGTCAATTTTTTTTCTTATGGAACTCTACCCCCACACTTAAATCAAACATTGTCCTCAATGTTTCAAACCATTGCAAAAAGAATAAGAAGAATACTTGAAAAAGACAAGGAAGTAAGAATTGGAATTGTTCACCTGATTGACGCATACGAGAAACATTCAAAATAGACTCCCCATATATCAACAATCTGAAAATTTGAGGATCCACCCACAAAATAATCTGCATATATTGCAAAAGCTTCACAAGAATGTTAGCAAATGGTGGGAAAAGTAAAACTATCATCCCACGAAAGCCACCCCCACACTTAGTCTTTTTTACACTCGGAAGTGTATACAAAACGTAAGTGGAAGGCACTTCTATTGGTTCCTCTCGGCAAACCTGCATGGTATTAGACTCAAACACATATGGTGGATACTTAGAAGCAAGAAATTCGGAAAGAACTGTAGAAGCACATAATTCTAGCCCCAAATGAGGTATTTTCCTAAAACATGGATTAACAACTATTTGAGAAACTATTTCTAGTTTGGGAGGATCATCATTAGATAGAGATTCACATAAAGGGTTAGACAAACCTTGCAAAACCTCGTGTATTACCGGATCCACGGCACTGCTGGACACTTCCATTCTCACATCACAAGTATCATCATTCTCACTCGAACTCTTGTTAAGACATTCATTGGTTTCTTCTATAACCAAGTCCTCCTCATCGGAAAAGAAATCAGGATCTTCCATAAGCAAATTATCGTAATCCTTACGTTCTTCACAAGTTGACTTCTCATTCAAAGTATCGACTATCTCTGAATTTGGAGTAGGATGCACAAATAAGTCATAATCATCATCGCTCTCATACACAACATAAGTCTTACCATCAATAATTATAGTGTTTCTAGTTCAACTTCTTCCTTTTGAATAGGAGAATGATCATTAAAATCATGAGTCGGGCTAGTAGCACTATCATTATCAATATTTTCCAAAGGTTCATCATCCTCGGAATCTTCTTCTTGGGGCTCTTCTCCATTATCAATACGGCGGTTAACCTCATTATGTATGGCCCTAGTAATTGCTTGAAGAGTCTCTTCCGTCGCTCCCTCTTCTTCCAACTGCTCATATTGTCTAAAAAGTTTCTTTATGTTAACACGTTTTCCGCTACTACTCACAATAGGTTCTTTAGACCACGTTTTTTCCCGTTGAATGGGTGAAAGATCATAAGTACGATCCGGAACAGGTCTAAATACACTATCATATGTTTCACTTGGTACGAAACTCGACACGTTGGGAGTTGAGTCAATCTGGTTCCATGTACGTTGCAAATCCATGAATTCATTAGGCATCTGCAAGAAACTAGATTGGAACGTATGAGAAGTATAACCATCCCCCCATCCTTGTGATTGTCCACTTGCATAACCACCAAAAGGTTGCTGCGATGTATGAGAAAATCACAAGGTCTTGTAGAATAGTCATCATAACCAAAAGATTGGTTTTGATTGTATCCCACATATGATCGGAAGCTATTGTAAGAGTGAGATTGAAAATCATTATTATCACCATAATATGCATGGTCTCGTGAACCATATGTATTGTTCCCAAAAGGATACATCTTGAAAATTATGCACACAACTCGTTAAGAGACTTACCACTTGTTCCCAATTGTGCACACTCCAAAAGAACGATTAATGGTACCTGAAAATAAGATTCTAAAAAGAAAATCAATAAAAAAAAATAAGAATAATAACTAAATGCAAAAACAGAAAATTAAATAACAACTCAAACTACCGACTGCTCCCCGGCAGCGGCGCCAATTTTGACGAGGTGTCGAACTCGCAAAAATAAATTCCGTACTTCTCTTACACTAACTAGTAGTACAATGACAAGCAGGTTCGTTCCTGAGGAAGAGTTGAGTCTAAGTTGCCAATTCAATTTCTGATTAAGAATAATGCAAATATGAGGATGAGAATGATCAAGGACTCTTTCTTGGTCACAAAACAAGAATCTTATCAATATAGCTATGTTTCTGCAAAGTACCCATTACTAATAACCCTAGAATATTTAGTACGCTCAAATACTCTGCAATCTCTAAATTCACCGGACACGGAAGCGCTCGACTACCGGATTCTACTTGCCAAGTTTCCTAGAAGTACGCTCTCTAGGTGTGACTTAAACAAATGCATTAAGTTCTAGAGATAGGCTATTCCTAGTGACAAACACATAAGCTCGATTCATCTACTAGTGTCATTCAATACACATGGATATTTAACAAAATCCCATCGTCAATAACCACATATTACTACTTGTACTCGGAACATCTAGACAATTACGGGTCGAAGAGTTCTCGAATTAGCAATCGAATCATCCATAAACCAATTTAATTTGCAACTTAAACGATTGAAGAATAATTAATAAACACTTTTGGCACGGCAGAGAATAAGCAATAACAAGATAGATTGCAAGAAAACAAGGCAGTTTAAATTTCAATTTGAGTTCATGTTTCGGACATTGAAATCGTCCCTAATCGAATGATGTTTAGCTACTGGGAGTTCATTATCAACACAAAAGAGAAAATATATGGAATTGAAACGGCAAACCAAATTAGCAATCAATGCGAACAACAGGTGGAGTGAAACGTTGTATGGAATGGTGGTGTAGAGCTGGAGGTATAGACGGCAATTGTGGAGGTGGTCCGCTGTTTTGCCGTTGTTGCGAGTTGAAGTTTCCGCGACCAGGTGGAGTGCTGGTGATGGAAGCTCTTTGTTGTGAATGGAGGATGGAGGCGAACTCCACTGCAGATGGTGATGAAGGTGATGGACTGTGAAGGTGTATGCTGGTGGAGATGGATATGCAGGTGGTGTGCTGAGATGATGTATGATGCAGGTGGAGGCGTGCAGGTGAGATGGTGGTTGTTCAAATGAGCAAAAGCTCCTTTGAAACTAGGGTTGTTGGCAGTTTGTTGTAGAGGGGTATGTGATGATCCCTGTAGGTGTTTTTGCGCCTCCCTTATATAGCTCTTCTGCCCTGAAATATCTCAACCTAAAACAGCCCCAGCAATCCTTGTTCAGTACTAACTCTCCAAGCTTCAAATCTCGGCCACACACTACTCAAAACCTGGCAAAGACAGCTTCTCTTGCATGTTTTCCAGGACCCAAATTCTTCAGAATATATTGACTTCTAAATCAAATTCTATCCTTTTCCAGACACGCCTCATACATAGCCCTAAGGCTCATAGTTAACAGCTGCACAAGGGCAAAACAAGTCTGCAGTCTGGCCACTTTCCCCCTGCTTAATATCTTCTTACTTCCCTGACTTATCGGCCAAAATCCAAGTCAGTCATTCATACACAGACTCGGTTCTTCTTTGGACTTTAACCATTGCCTTATAACCCTTGTAGACAGATCCAGAACCCATGGCTCACGGTTGCACAAACTGGTCATGTTCTCGCTGGTATCAAGCACAATATTGATAAGCCCTTGTAGACGCAAACTCCTCTGAACCAGGCCCCATTTACTACCAAATTAATGGCAGCAACTCCTTTCTTTCACTGACGTATCGGTTGGATTATACTTGTCTGAACATTCTCTTTCCAAATCTTCTACAGCTCAATCTCAATGTCTCTACTTATCTGAACTTCTAAATGAATTCCTGCTTCTTAACTGACTTTCAGGCCAATTAACTCGTGCAAAACCCCAACAAAATCGAGTCTTGGTCCCTTGTTCATTTCGGCCTTGAAAACTTTTGCTAACCCTCATCACAGACTCATAGTGCGACTTGGTTCGGTGAGCAATAAGAGCCGCTTAAAACGTGATCATTCAAGCATTTAGTCGAGCACTCAGCACGCGTCCCGCAATGTGGAGCAGGATAGAACTCTGCAGAATTTAGTACCTTTCACAGCTCCTTCCCTGCACATTTGAGATACAGACAAACACCCATTCTCTGCAATCACATTTGAGACTCACAAACATTCATTAATTTCATTCCGTTCATCACTGACTCAACGGAAGCAAACACTTTCTTCAGCTGACTTCTCTCGGCTTCAGAGTTCTGTCTAACATTCACAAACTCAAGTTCGAGCAAAACCCATCTTCGATTTCTTCTCAAACTCATGAATCATCTCCTCCGTTTACCTGGGAATCAATGGCAGCAACACCGTTTTCCTTCCTGTATTTACGTTCATAAACAAAACTTAAGCTTACTTATCAGACCGGCTGTTCCATGTTAACTCCTACAGCCCATATTGACCAAAGCACGAACTGTTGTGGCCATGGTTAGGCGGCAAAAGAACTTGGTGCAGAGGCATCTTCTCGGCTCAGGGAAAAGAAAATAATTGTGTGATGACTGATGAGACTGCACTTTATAAAGGAGGAGATGCCCCTTAACGAACTTGATCTGTCTTTAGCGAACATCGGATGGTCGCCCTTATCCTCGGCCGAGCTCCCATTTGCACTTGCCTATGAAATATCAGTTTTGCTCCCTTTACACCTATTTCTTCATCTTTTACTCCAATGACTCCAAATGCCTATAAAAACAAACAAAGCGTAATATACGAAAAATACAAAAGAAATAGCAAAGAAAAGCATATGAAATCGACATTCAAATGATATAAATTAGGCTCCTATCACTTGCTACTCGCAGGCTGCCTTTTAGAAGCAAAGGATTTCGATTGTGAACATGAAGAAATGTTAGGGTTCGTAACGGTGAATTTGGTGCTGGGCTTGTTCTTGCTGAAATAAAAATGGTAGGAGAAACATTAAAAGAAGAGTAATATCCAAATAAAAGACTACAATAAGAGAAATCAATCATGAAATAATCAAAATTAGTAAAATCAACAGACCTTGATGCCATAGAAACAGTAGCAGAAGAATTATAGCAGGAAGACGATGAAGAAGACGATGAAGGAAAACGGCAGAGAAAAGTTGCAGACAATAAAGAAGATGAAGTAAAAGAAGAGAAGAATTTTCAAAGGGAACTCCTCTTTAAATAGATGGGAGAAGAGTAACCGGATGAGCCGGTAAAAAGTAAAATTTTAGATACGTGTAAACAGCCATTCCTAAATTCACGGAATCTTGTCGGTAAAAAAATGGATAGAAAATAAACGGTGGCGACATTTCAAAATGATAATTCTCATGACATTCTCTCCTTCGCAGAGAAGACATGAGAAGAGGCAAGATGTAGGATCAGAATATCGCGACATCAATACCTTGCGAGATCAATAAACGACAGCATTGCGAAGGTGTCGCAGGGAAATAATATAAATGACGCAATGGATGACGACAGCCAGAACATGAGAAAAGTGTGAAGATTTGGCGAGATTTAGGAGTGTCGCGAAGACGAACACTTATACACTTGCGATACTTCGCGAGTCATTCCCGAAAATAAAGGACAGCTTAGCTGTCATCCACTATGTAATACCCTATATAAAGGGTTGAGTAAATCTGTTGTGGTGAGGTCTTTTTGAATTGTTAAGCAAGACATTAAGAGAGAGAAACTTTAGAGTGATTGTAATTTCCTTAATTCTGTTCTATCTTTCTTTGTAAACATTTCAAGAAAATAATCAATCAAATTCATAGTTATTCATCTTCAAATGGATTAATTGTGTTGAATCTAATGAGGGGTGTAGTGTAGGAAATCCTGCAACTACATGTTGGTTTTTAATGTGGACATAATTGTACACCTATTGTATGCGGTTCTCTCTGTCTATATGTGCTTGTTCTGTTTTACATGTACTTAGTTTTTGCTCGATTGTAGTTGTATTTTTGATAATTTTTGATTGTGTTCTCTTTGTTCGATTGTAGAGAAAGCCTCAGTCGTTAATTTGGGTTTGGCGCCAAAGTTTTACCACCTCGAGGTTTCTCTTGAACATTTTAAGACTGGAGTGTTCCAGAGAACCTGGCTCATGTCAGAAACTACATGAAGGTTTGCAAAAATCTTGTTATTCTTAATTATACATGCTTTATGCCCATCATTCGTTTTGTTTGCATAAAACTACTTGTGGAATTGCTAAAATCTTGTTATTCTTAAATACACATACCATATGCCCATCGTCCGTTTTGTTTATACATCCAAGAATTGTCTTTTATCATTTAGCGATCTAAATGTTTCGTTTTGGTGGTTTCATTTTCATTTACACGTGTTGATTATTTAGGTATACATAGTTGTACACATGTTATTCATTTAAAAGTCTAAGAAAATAGGGGAAAGCACTAATGTGTACATAGTTGTACACACATGTTATGTTATTTAGGTGTGCATAGTTATCCAAATGTTGATTATTTAGGTGTAAATAGTTGTACACTTGTAGGACTATATTTTATGTATACAAAACAAAAATTAGGGAAAGCGCTAATTGTACAGGTGTTGAATTTTCTATAGGTGTGTACATAGTTGTACCCACTATTGTGCTATCTCAGTAATATGTGCATGTTTTGTAGTATAAATGTTGGATTTTTATACCACAAAACACCAAAACTTGCTGCATGTTTTTCTTATACTTTTATGGTAACTGCAGGGCCTTGTGTCATCTTGACCCTATGAAGTTCAAGAGCAAAGATGACTTCTCTGACAAGTACAAGAACCTGAGCTCTTTTACTAAACTTAAGGTATATCTCTTTTGTTGTTTTTATGGGTTCATTTTTTCCATCTGATTCCTATTCCTTCTGATCTATTTGATCTCCTTTTGGTTTATGTTGGTCAATAATGTTCTTGGATATGGACTTGTACAATGGGTATACATGTTTTTGGTACATATGTACACATGTTATTTGTTACTGTACGCATGTTGATTCTTTTTATTATTTATTTTTAGGGATTCATAAGCTCAAAATGGTAGAGCGCCCAAGCTTATCACAAGGTTTGCGGAGCTTGATGTTTCAAATCCATTTGAGTTTTAATGTTATGTTTATTTAATATGGATAGCATCGCTGGTGCTTGGATGGACGATTCAAGTTGTATAGGGGTACAAACTGGTGCACCTTGTCTTGTCTTTGTATTTTCTGAATTTTTGTACATGTTTGTACACCAATGTAAACTAAGATTTTTGAAAAACGAGAATTATATAGTCATATGGGTACTCTTTTTGTAGCCCTCGAAAAGAGCTTTCCGAATATATAAAATTTGCGAATTTTGGATAAATGGTATGAAAGATAAATAGATTTTAATTTTTTTTTTTATATTATTTAAAATTGCTGACATCATCATGAGTCACTTTAGACTAAAGTGCAAATATTTGGACTAAATTGTAAACCAGAAGGTTATTTGTGTACTTTCCATAAAAAAGGACTAATTTGTACCTAGTTGAATGGGTTAGGACTAAATAGTATATCTGGATGGGATTTAGGACTAAACCATATTTTTCCCAAAACAAAATCCTCATTGGGCCGACCGACCGGACGGCCTGAAGGGAGTCTCTTTTATGGCCATTTTGATAAAAAAGATTGGAAATCTTTGACGTTCATGGTTAGTCTATTTCACTGGACAAAATTGTCACTCCCTTTTAATCTAATTATTATAACTCCTTATGTATCCTATTTTTTCAGGGGTATAATTGGCAAGCAAACTAGAATATAACAAATCTAAAAATCCGTGCCTTGGAATTTTTCAAATTTTATCTCGTTGGAAAGATTTTAAAGAGATCCGCACAATGATTACAAACAACAATATCAAATTTATAATTTTTACAAAAATATTCAGAGATGTTTATCCTTTGAAGCACAATTTTCGAAAATTGAATGCATAGTCATTATGCAAACCACCACAAATGATGCATAATGTGTTCGTTTCATAATCTAATCATCGGTGTTTCATTTTTCTTCGGTCGGTCATCCCCACCGTGGCAGCGGTGTTCTAGTTTAAATAGTTTTTGTATATACTTAGATACATTTTTGGGTTTCCTATGCATATGCATATGATTTTTTTTTTATTTTGGTCTATTCAAGGTAGATGATAGGTGTAGAATACACCGTATTTACTATATAGAGTTTATGCTTTCTTTGCTATTTTTTTGTGAATTATGTACTTTGCGTGTGTTTTTGTGTTATTAGTACTCTGGAGTCGCACGGAGGAAAAGAAGCGGAAATTACTCTATTTGAGCCAAAAGGGCAAAATTGTCATTTCATGGGCGAACACTATTCGAAGCCCAGCCAAGGTTAAGGGGCAACTATATTTGAAGGAGTACTACATAGTGATCAGCCAAGGTTAAGGGGTTTACCATCTGGGTGACCCTTATCTCAAGTGTTGGGGTGTCTGAATCCGCCCCATTTATAACCCAACCCTAAATATTACTTCTCAATCATTTTCTTTGTCCGAAATCAAGAAATTCAGAGAGTGTGTAGCAGCCATGGAACCAGAAATTGAGAAGAAGAGAAGGAAAAACGGTTCTTTGTGAGAGAAGAGGAAAGTGGGTTTGGAGAGATTAACTTCGAATCCCGAGAGGCGAGAGCGGATTGGAGTAACAATGGAGAAGAGAACCACAGATCGGTCTGTGAACGTTTGATCGGTGATGCGTGAACTGAGATTTGAAATGGGGTTTGCTGTTGGTTAATTTGTGATGAAGATGATAGGGTTTGCTAGTGAAGACGATTTCTGGGTTCGATTTATGAGGATGAGCTCGAGCACAGATGCAGTGAGACAAGGCAAAAGGGAAATTCACAGGGACGAATTAGGGTTCGATGTTAATCAACAGAAATATGGGTTTGTGATGATCTTGTGAGGAGGCTGGAGTTGCTGGCATCAGTTGTGGCCAAGAAATTGATAATGCTGGTGTTGCAGTAGTAGTATGAGCTGAAGGTCAGATGGGTCGAGATTGATGCAGTGCAAAGTTTTGATGGGATTAAATGTTGGGCGCCTATAGTAATAATAGCTCTGACCTAGCCCTAGAATTCAGAGAGGAGTTATCTCTTCTCATTATTGTCGGCACCCAAATGTCAGGGGATAAGCCATGGCAGCTGCTGCTGAGAGTTAAATCGATGAAATCTCAGAGAATCGGGAGCCGGATAAATCAGGGAAGAACGAGATTAGAATTAAGATGAAGCTGTTCTGAACTGAGATTGAGAATGGGAATGGTAAGATTTTGATGTGATTCTTCGTTTGAATCATGAAGAAAGCAGACAGAATTTATTGTTTCTGTTGATGATGGTGAACTGATCAGCAAGGCAGATTCATGAGGAATTAGGGTTAATAATGACCAAAGGAGATCGGGGTTTCTATCGAAATTACGTTCAAGAGAAAGAAAATGAAGAAATCAAGAAGAATCTGTGAGTCAGGGTTTGAGTCTGGCCTGAGATGAAATGGGATTTGCTGAGGAGAATTACAGCTGCTACTGTTGTTGTTGTTGTTTATGGAACCAGGGTTATTGCTGCAATTGTATGAATGGGTTCTGTGGTGTTATTGAGTTCATAGAGATGAAGTTGGTGGTGCTGGTTTGTGTCAATTGTTACATGAAGATTTCGGGTGGTTGAATCTGTAGATGGAAGAATTAGAAGCTTGTCTCTGAGTCACATGAATGCTTAGGTGCTGAGTTGCAGAATATGGGTTTGGTGTTGATGTTGGAGTTGATGCTACAGTGATACAGTGAGGCTGTGATAGTGTTGTTAGTTGAGAGAATGAGAGCGAAGGCACTGGTGGTATTTATGAAGTGCAGTCGGAGATTACAAGGAATTGGAGCCGGTGAAGCTGCAGGCAATGTTGTTAGGGTTGGCGTGACGATAAGTTCTTGTGATTGGTGGTTGAACCGAATGTGCAAAAACGATTGCGAAAAGAAAGAAGAGAATGGCTGTGCGTTGCTGGGAGCGATAAGGAGACACATATTCTGAAGCGGTGAGATGTTGCCGCTTGTTTGCAATCAATGGAGTTAATGAAGCTGGAATGCAATTGCAGGTCTAGAATGGTGCAATGGATTGGCTGAGAAGTGTTAGCTTTATTGCTGCCGTGGGTTGAGCTGATGTTGCAATGAAAGAATAAAGTTGGTGGTGCTGAAATAATGCATATTACAGCTGCAGCTTTAGAAGGTTTGTCAGTTAGAGGAGGAAGTTGAATTGCAGGTGCAGTTTTATCTTTTATGCTACTGAGAGGAGATGACTTGAGCTGCGGAAACAGATGAATGAAGGAAATGGAGTTTGTGCTGCATAGAATGCCAAACGAAGTGGCTTACAAGACAGAAGAATGAGTTATCCACAGTTTAGATGAATGTCTGTGTAAGCAGGGAAGAGCAGGTTGAACTGAGGTGGATTGATTTCAGGTGTTGGTTGACCTGATAAGGGAAAGTGTGACTTGAGTCAGTGTTGAGCTCATGGAGCAGCTGGGATTTGAGTTGCAGGCATGGAGTTAAGAAGCTACAGTTGCGTGCAGTGAAGTGTATGGATTGTGTTGGTGTTGAGCAGATGGATTCGATTTAGTGGTTGGAACTGACGCCTTGTGTTCACAATGGAGTCATGGGAGAGTGCAGGGTTGTTAACTGCAATGAACTGCAAGTGGGAGCTGAATCTATGATATTTCTGAGCTAGAGCTGGTGTGAGTCGATGGCCGAGTTATATGAGTAATAAGGAGATGGCCTGATAACAGTGAAGCTGGTGCTGTGATAAGGGTGGAAGCTGTTGATAAATGCAATGCAGAGCTGAGGAGGAGAACAGGCTGGTTAGTTGCAATGAAGGCATGATGCTCTCGGTGTTGCAGTCAAGAATTTGAGCTTAAAGCTGAGGCAATGAAGAAGTTGGAAATGGGAGTTAGTGTGTGCTTTGCCGAGACAGAGAAGTTTGCAGGTCACTATGGCAAGAGAAGCCAAGCCATTGCAGATGGTAGAAAGGGTGGCAGCTGAGCTGCTGCTGTTGATGTGAAGCTGAGGCTTTTGAGTTGCTACAGGTGCAGATATGGAGATAAGTTACAGCAGGGAAAGGGCCATCTTGGTTGTAACACAACTACAGCCTGTGCAGAACTGTGGCCTGGCAAAGTCAGCCCAGTTAGAACACCAGAACATCTGAGTCGGTGCTGACTCATGAACCTGACTCGGTTTGACTGGGTTGATTTGACTCAGTGATCTTGACTGAGTTGACCGAGTTGACCCGAGTTGACCCGATCCGACCCGTTGACCGTTGACCGGGCGGACTTTGCCGGTCACCTGAACCGATTTCCGGCGATTTTTCCGGCCGTTTTCCGGCCACAATACCAGTTTTCCGGCGACGACTTTTGAGACATATTTCTACATGGGTTTCTCCTTCTTATGGGCTTGGTGGATTTTCATCTAATGGACTTTGAAGACTAGACCTAATTTTAGAAGTTGGAGAAAAGCTATAAACGGAAGGTCTTCTACAACTTATAATATATCTTATTCTTGGAATTTTGGAGAGCCACTTTTTGTTTACGCTTCTAGGGTTTGCTTTTGTTCTTCTTCTTCATTATTTTATTATTGAATATTGATTATGATGAACTCCATAGCTATGAGTAGCTAAACATCTTATTGGTTATGGGATAAAAGTTGATTTCTCAACATGATTTTGATTCAATGAATTAGTTTTGTCTCAATATTTTATTGTTTGCGATTCACAATTAATAGTGTTATAAGATTTGAAAACTTGTTAGGTTGAGTCCGGAATCAATCCGATTTGCGTTCATCTCTAAAGCTATATTAGGGTTTTCAATACGAAAAAGTTGTTTATCCCTGATTCTAAGTAGCATAATTGTGGGTAGTGCTTGTAGTGATATATCCTACTAGTCACAAGTGAATCATAACTTTTGTTAAAACGTTTAGTGCTTTTTACACATTCGTTTGCATTGATTAGTCTTATTCCGTAGAACTTATTGCTTTTAGGGGGTTAAACTTAATTGTGCTTTTACACTTTAGGTTGCTTTCTAAGAAGAATTCACATATGCATCTTTTAATGTGGTTGTGATGAAATCAGGGAATTAGCGGGTTATTCTTGCGATCAAGGTATCCTAGGACTATTAGTAAAATAAGAGATTAAATTACCAATTCTAATCATTGATGAAAATACATGTTTGTGAATGATACTATCCTGTGACCAATATCTTCTCCTTATTGATTTCTCAAATTATTTACTTTGCTTTCAATTACTTTTATTTGCTTAGATACAACAAACATACCCCGTGGTTACTTAGAAACTGAAATTTTATAACAACGAAAGCCTCTCTGTGGATACGAACTCTTTCTTATCGCATACTATATTTACATCTAGTTGATTGAGAAAGTGAAATTATATTTGACGGATTGACAACCGAC
>JAJJWW010002293.1:0-37407 GCA_023531295.1 Papaver armeniacum
ATTTTGTGCTCCCACACTATAAACTTGGGATCAAGTCTCACCCCACACATTTGACTAGGTATATTATATATATATATATACTAGCCCTTAACCCATGCCGTAACGGCACGGGCCATGATATTGGTTCATTTTTAATATATCGTATAATTTGTGTCCCGAATACTTATTAACTCCTTATGATTTAATATGGGTTTGTTATAAAAATAGTCGAGATTTTCCTCTCTTTTTTTCTTGTTTTTTTCCTTTAATATTTTACCACCAAGATTTTCTAAAACGAAAGAAATATAATCTTAACTTCCAAACAATTTTATATTTAGGTTCATTGCTTATAATGAGATAATGCTCTACATAAAAATGGAAGTTTAATATTTTTTGAAATATGTCGCCGGCTAGCGCTTATCTCGGTGAAATCAACTAATCAATATCGTCCGTAAAAGTCTCCCCATGATCCTATTTCGTTCTAGCTGACTCATTTATCATGGTCATGTTGTCAATCCTCCAAATAGGCAAGAGAATAATATTTTTTTGCATCGAACGGATGATACAAATTCTCCAATGTGACATGATTTTCCTGTAATTTTTCAACACCTATCCGATGACAATGTTTCAAATGTGTACCAATTACCTTTTCAAGGGATTGTATATATGCAAACCTCTCATAGTTAAATCTTCAACAAAGTATTGTGCCCAATAGTTCGTCTTAACGAAGGCTTTGGTAACTTCAAAAGTCTTGAACATTTTGTCACTTCCATATGTTCTTACCTTCACTTGGAATACAATGGCGACACATTACCTCATAAAGAACCTTGAACACATATTGTACTCCCCGATCCTATTTCAAATTTATAGGTTGTCAATAGATCCTTTACCAAAAGTTGACATCTTCTACATTGAATATTTATAAAACAAAATATGGTATTGTGGATCGTTGCTTTCTAAGATTGTAGTTTTCAAAATTGATCTCTTCAAGTCCCATGGATTTCTAAGTTTATATATCCTGTTTGTTTTTAACATTTTAGTTACGAGATTATGTTTGTTACTAACTTCAAACTTGATGTCCTCTTCTACTGTGAACTTTATGTGATTTCAGAATCGAAATAGTTATACCTCTTTCATTCGTATCAAGTAATCAATCGTATATCCAAACAATTCCTCTACAGCAATTCCTTTCTTTTGCCTTTTAGAACCATCGGTAGCCATTATTATCAAACGCAATGTTGTCTAATTTTTGTTGATGTTATGTATTTGCAATGTTCATTTTTCTTAAATAAATAGATTGTGGAAAAACTAAAAAAAAAAACATAAGTATTTCATCGGGTCTAAGTTATTATATCCAAAATACTCAGGACAACGCTCGGTGCCTTGTTTCCTCAAATTCATCGTTGCATTCTAGACAAGACATGCAACACCAATCATTTGAGAAGTGAGCTATTTGCGCAAGTGTGGTCAATGTATCCCTTTACCGTAATAATAATAACAACACATCAATTTTTTTCAATGCGTCCAGTTGTAAATGATATGAATCTAATGGATTTGAATTGTATCTCAATCTTAGATATCACCTTCTTCTCACATAACATAGCAATTGAGGAAGGACAAATCTTGACCACTTTTTACATAGGCAACAGTTAGCCAAACTATGTTTTGAAATTGTCTTACGTGGAAATTATTATTAATCCATATTTTAGTCGGCTCCTATCGAAGCCGATCTAATTAGTCCTATAGAAAGTTAATCTTAAATTTTTAACCTTATTTCTTGACCAAATTATTGAAGTATTCTCGGTCATGTTCGCTTTTGTGATCTACCCATTTGTATCGACTCTACTTTCTAATCAAGTGAATGAAACCTATACATATTGATCAAGTAATTTGATATTGTTGATTTATAATCAAGAGGTCACATGATTTGAGAATTTAAAATATAAAAAAATATTTTATAAAAATCGGAGGCGAAATTTAGATTTTTGATTTAGAGTTTTTTATGATGATTTTGATTAACAAACAAATATTTTCAAACAGCTTGTTGTCTTTGTAGGTAGTTGTCGCGAAACAAGTCGGCATTGATGGTCTTTCAGAAAAAATGTAATAGTACTTGAGAGAGCGATAATGTTCTCTTACGCGGGCACATCAATTGCCTTTATATAATACGACATTGTTTCGGTGATCCAAATCATGATCATATTGTCTTATATATTCCAGATCATCCTCGAAATATTTGATTTTTGTCCTTATCAATGGTGCTAAAAGCAACCAATTACATCTATCACAATACTGATATTGCATGTTTTGTGAAGATTTTTTTTTTTACTCGGTCAATAAAATTCACTAAAAGCAAAAACTATTATTATCCACTACTATTGCCAACACCCACCACCATAAAAACCATCCACTCACTATTTCTTCCACTCAATAGTAATGTTACCGCTTTCCACCTTTCACAAAAACCCGCCACCATTTATACTAACCCTACTTCCACTACCACCATTAGAATTAATATAGCTTTTAGTACAATTATTTATTAATAAAATTATGTATTTATGTTTGATTATTAAAGGGACATTTATAATAAAATTTAATTAATTATTATGAACAATCAATGAGACACTAATTAATAAAGTATTTAAAAATGGTTAAGTTAAACAAACCCCGGCTGATAAATTTATCTTTGCCAAGGATAAATCGACCACTCTTTACATAGACAAATCGATAATAAATAATTTCATATGTTCTGATCTTGATTCGTGTTGTTCGTTTGGTTATTACATAACATGGCGCTTGATTGCACCAATTTTTAAAACGGACATGTGTTTTATCGAGTTTATTTTAACATTCGAATGATCAACCACGTTTTATACTTTATAATATAACGTTACATATTTTGTGGCATTACAAAATTAGCATAATATGGTTTTGTTCACCAATACCCGCCACCACCATAAAACCATATTAATCCATTTTTTTATCCACCACAACCTAGTGGCGAGGCAAGGGTGGACTAACCTGGCTCTAACCCCTTAAATTTTTAATAACTACATGAATTTTTAGGTTATTTTATAAATAGTACTTTGTCCATATATATTTATGGTTTAGTCCACCAAAGTTTACATATTTCTTTCAAAAAAAAATAGTAGGCCTCCTCAATGTCAATTTTGACTCCACCAACGCCACCATCACTGCCGCCCACCCCATGTAGGTTGTTGGACGCAATTCTAATTTTCAATCACAAATGCCATGTATGAGATTTAGATTGAACAAAATGTCGTCAATTGATTGGTTTCATTATTTTTTTCCGTGTATATATTCTTTTTGTATTGCAATCAATTTTATTTTATCATTAAAAAATTATGATTTATACGATATAGTACCAAAGATAACGGGGTACCATTTAGGTGATCCAACTACGATCATGAAAATATTATCTTGTTTGATATCATCCCGGAAATATATGGTACATTCCTTTATCAAAAGTGTTAAAAACAACCAACCACATCTTCCACACTACGATGTTATCAATGTTGTGGCGACAAATAAAATTAATATTGTCCATCACTACTCACCAAAGACTCACCGTCACTACTTCTTCCACCACAAAACCGTGGCGAAGCCGGGATTTTGAGGAAAGAGGGACAAAAAACTCTTGGCAAGTTGGATACATGTGAAAAATGGACTTTGTATCCCATTTTATGATAAAAGAACAAAATAAATATAATTGTGCTTGGCGCCGCCCTTAACCACCACTAATCTTTCGGCCTCCACCTCTTCTACTACTCATTGTCGCCAAAAATGTCTATTGATATTATTTATCAAAATTACTTATTAATAAAAATACATATTATAATTAATTAAGAAACATTTATAATTAAAAAATTATTAGTCATTTATTATGAGCAATTAGTGAAACACTAATTAATTTATTATGTGCAATTAAGTGAAACACTAATTAATAAAGCAATTATGATATTTAAGTTGAACAAACCACCACCGTTGATTTATCTTTTCTATTAATTCCAACCAAGGTGGAACAATGGTTAGAGGCCACTCTTATGACACAATAGGTCATGAGTTCGAACCTCCCCATTATAATTTTTGAAAATCCATATCTTGACTTGAGTATTCATTTTTCATTCATAATATTGGAATTAATGCCACGCGTGCGAGTTGTAGGGGGTGGTCAGGAGAACCACAACCCTTGATTTATCTTTGTATGGACAAATCCGGACCACCACTAACACAGGCTAACTTATCCTAGCTTTGTTTTGTACTAATGATTACTTAATAAAATCCGGGAGAGCGGGGCCTTGGGGTCTTGGGAGGTCTAATTACGAAATTTATTTTCATTAAAAAACCGTATTGATTTCTTTTGAGATATAAAAGAACAGTTTTCGGAGAAGATGAAATACAATTGTTTTTGCATCTATTTTTTGAGTTCTGAGCAAGTGAAGAAAGAGTAGTTGTTGGTTCGATTTCTTATAGTGAAGAGAAATCGAACAAGAGAGTATCAATTATTTTATCCCATAGGGTTTTCGACAAAGAATTGACTCGCTAGCACAATCAAGAGGCGAGTCGCGAAACACCTTAAAGATAGCGACCTAGTGCGACTTCATTTGTTTGAGATTCATTATTCGTAACTGCTTTGGTGCCTTGTTTCCAACAAATTTTAATAAAAAGTACTTGATCTTTGTTGGTTATGTAATACGGATAAAGATTACAAGATACTTGCATAGCAGCGCTGAATTGGGGGCCCCGGAAAATAATTAGGGGCCTCACCAAATTTATACCCACTCCATTCATGTTAGGGGTATTCCAAAACATAGTGAAAATACTATTTTGCCCTTAACTTAAAATGTTATTCACCCTTAATCCCAAGCTCCATTTCATTTCCATCTTTTAACAAAGAAAACAGAATCTCTTCTCCCTCTCTACAACTATCTTCGGTTCCATTGACGACACGAAGAAAAAAATCGATATCATCGTTAAAGGGTTGTCAACCCGAAAATCCTAAAGCCTAACGATTTTCCATATACATGTAGAGACTATGAAAATCGTTAGGATATATGAGGAGGGGGATAACGACCCTAATTCTGGTTTTTCATTTTTTTTTTTTTGACTAAATTAGAGTCGTTACCGAAACATAGAAACATATAACGATCCTTTGCGAACGACCCCATTTTAAAATTAACGACTCTACGTGAAAAGAAAGCAAAAAACGGTGCCCATTTTAAAAGTTAAAGACTCCAAGTGAAAAGAAAGCAAAAGACGGTGCCCAAGTAACAAGAGTCGTCAAGAAGAGATTTTGCTACAAAGAGCGTAGAAGCTAACGACCCTTTGTATGTTTTCTATGTGAAATCAACGAGCTAACAACCCTTTGTGCCCAAGTAACAAGCTAATGACCCCAAGTGCCCAAGTAACAAGCTAACGACCTCAAGTACCAAGCTAACGACCCTTTGTGCCCAAGTAACAAGCTAACGACCCCATTGTAAAAATTAACGACTTCATGTGAACTTTGAGGGTCGTTAATGTGTAAATTTTTGAATGATTTGCCCTTGTTAGAATCGTCGGTGTTCATCATATTTCCATGACGATTTGCGGGTTGGAGTCGTTTATTTATGTGCTAAATAACTGACGACTCATAAGGGTCATTATACTATCGACCTAACGACTCTCACACTGAGCTGCTGCATAGTGACCATGAATCGACCACTTGGAGCACCATTCATGCGATTTGAAGAGTATAAGAAGTTTACCTGATTGTTTTGAGCTTCGGGTTCTTCATATGGAGGATTGGTTCCTTCATTTTGAGCAATAGGATCTTCATTTGCATCATTTATCAAAGTTTCCCCTATTAACATCTCTTCATCAAACATCCAATCCATAGGATTGGTTGACACAATCATGTATGTTGTTTAAACCTTCACCAACATAACTTCCACCACTAGAATCACTCATTTCAAATAACCCTAAGTTTTCCCCCAAAACTCACCTCCTTCTTCTCTACAACACAAAAACACAATTTTTCTTTTATCAATTTTTTCCCCTAAATCTGATTTTAATTTAACTAAACTAATTAACAACTAATCAACTCAATCAACACTAATTGTTTGGGGGTAGTTCGGCCATTTAAAAAAAATGGGATAAGAGATAACCCCCAATTACTATTTCATGACCTTTTCTGTCTTGTAACTAGGGGCCCCTAATTATTTTCCAGGCCCCCCAATTAAGCCCCGTTGCATAGTTATTAGTTATGTGATACGGATGAAGACTACAGGATCTTTGTCGGTCGGCCTCATTTCAAGCTTCCCAACCAACTACTAAATAAACAAGAATGAGATTTGTACTTGTAAAAGGTAGTTTCGGATATAAAGTTTATGTACGAATAATGGGTTGAATTTTGACAGTCATCGACATTGTCTGTTGACTACTGTTGGTCCTCCTCATCACACTTTCTTGCGAAAATTGTCTGGCTCTTAAAGACATATACCACAACACTGCTCGAGCCAGTGCGAGTCACACTAATTGGCGCATATAAATGCAACAATAAAAATGCATCACATGGGATTGCAGTAAGGTAAAACATGCCATGGACACTAATTTTTCTTGCCCGTATACTAAAAATTATTTAAGTTTAAATTTGATTTGGTAGTAGTTGTGGATTTTCCAGTTGAAAAAACGCTGTAAAATTGTTTAAATCTCATTCAAACAAGTACACATTAAAGACATATATAGAAAATGTTATGGTCGACCACTCCACAGGAGATATCAATTGTAAAAAACAAAAACTGACAACTTGATAAGTACGTACTTGGGAGAATTAATGGCGTAAACGAAATAGCGAATTCTTTAGATAACATCGTTCAAATTGATTTTGGCAGCATAACCTCGTTTAAGTGTTTGCATTTTGCAAAGTGTTTTACTAGTCGAACAAGATGTATATGGTCAGATGGGTATATACATATATTGTAGTTGCAGAAATCCTACAACCACAGCCTTAGTAAAATTTTTAGAACAATAAGTTAACTCCATTAGAATCGAGAAGAACATTCATTAAGATCTTTAAATTGGATACAAAGTAATAAGAAAAACCCTAACTTGGGAAGCAAATAATCTTTCTCTCTCCTAAATATCTTGTCTAGACTCTCAAAAAAAAGCTCTCCCTCAATAAAAGATTTGGCTCTTTATATAGGATTTTACATAGTGGAGGACAACTAATAAAATCCTTATTTTCGGATCTGGCATGTGTCATTAACGCACGCTTATATTGACTCTTCTCGCACATACTCTACAACATCGCACGACTCTTCACATTTTACTCGTTATTAAACCGACGTCATCCGATGCTTCATTCTCGGGTATCTTTGTGTGTAGATTTTCTTCGCTCGGTCCCGATGACCTTTACTTCGCATGCTTGATTGGTGTATATTATTTTGTACCTACATTTTGCCTCTTCTCATGTCGTTTCTTTGTAAAAGAGAGCGATATGAGAAACTCTTGATTAACTCTACCGCACCCGTTCGTCCTTTCGTATTCTTTCCTCGCCGACATGTTTCCGTAATTTTAGTGTAACCGTCTACACGTGTTGAATTACTTCCCTTTTCTACCGGCACGTCCAATTTTAACCGGTCATCCCTTTACCTATTTATTAACCGAGTTTTGAGGAGAGATAATCTTTTTCTCTTTTTACTTCATCTTCCCTTCTTTTCTCTCGTGAGCCATCTCAAATCTTCATCTTCAAATTTCTTCATCCTCATTTTCTCGAAGTATTGACTTTGATTTTACTACCGTCCTTATGGATCCTCTCAAGGTTTGTATACTTTGTTGATATTGATCTTGTTTAATTTATTTGCTTGTTTTGATTTCAAATCGAACTCTTTCGATTTTGTTGTTGTTTTCATTCTCATACCGGTTCTCCACAAAGAAAAGTTCTTCCTACGCACCACCAAAATTATAGTCTCGAACCCTAAACACTCTTTAAGTTCGAAAAATAATGAATCTCACAAGAGAAATCCTTCGCATAACAAAGCGGTAAGAAATATTTTCTTCTTTGTAAAACAATATTGTTGCCTCTATTTCTTATCCGCGTTGTTCTTTCGGGATTCGAATGTGAGATTGGGGGCGAGAAGAGGACAAAGATTAAAAGAGTTCGCAAGTCCCCATCGCTCAAGACCGGTCTTGTCATTCCTGATTTTGACTGTATGGAAATTGAGACTGACACTCCTTCGCATGTCAATGTTAACGCACCCCTACAAGGATTAATTGCCTCAGCTCCTTTGGATGTCAGTGTCGACGCACCCTTACAAGGCTTAATTGACTCTGCTCCTTTGAACATTCCTTCTTCACCAAAGGAGACTTTCGCTTCTAAAGAAGATACCCCGCTTGATCATGCGAGAAAAGAAATCTCCTCTTCGAGAATGTAGCCGCATCATCGTTGATCAAAGTGTTTCTACTTTTGTTAATATTCCTTTGTTTGGGAATATTCTCTCGTTGAAAACGTTGTTATTCCGCATCTGCGAATTTTGCTTCCTCCACATCCGCTCCTTCTTCTTCTAAAGTTGCTTCTTTCTCTTTGGAGACTATCTCTGCCGACAAGGGGGTCTTGGAGGGAGTAGACTTCGCTTCTCAAGCTTTGTCTCGATATCATCAATGATGCTCACTCATCCATTAAAGATCCTTTTAAACTTCGTATCTGTGATGATTTGAGCACGCTGTTGTGCGAGTCTGCACCAAATAAGCCAACCAGGAGCGAAATCTTCTCTCAGATTGACCCGAGCGTCCATGTTGCTCTTGATATTTTGGTAAGAATTCCTTCGCTTACACCTTTTATTTCGAAGTGTCTTTCTTTATATTTATTTTCATCTTATTTCTTTTTCTAGGAAACTCCTCGCCGCATGGTTTTGGCCGAAGGATTTTCTGAATCTAGTAATACCATACTAGAACTTTCTCGACAGAATTCCGCACTGAAAGGAGAACTTAGCAAGCTTGGGGGAACTCAGATCGTAACTCTTGAATCCGATAGTCTTCGCAACAAGAATCAAGATCTTAGAGGTACTTATTTCTTCATTTATATAATTCTTCTTAGGAATAGCTTACCTTTTGTATCCATTTGTTTTGATTTTCTTTGTGCGTATATTAAGATTTAAACCAGAAGCACGTTTTGGAGAGGTATGATTTTAAAATTTTTCATCAAGATGCTCGCGCGGATAATGAGAAGTTGCGGAAAGAGATAAGTCAATTAATAATAAGTGTTCATATTCGCTTGATCGATTGAAAATCTAACAAATAAGAATAGCTATTTAGTCCAACAAAATAAGACATTAGGCTCCCAAGTTTCCCATCTATCTGAATTGTTGTATAGTGCTGATTTAAGTCATCAAACTTTATAAGATGAGAACCAGGGTCTATCCATGGAGAAGCGATCTTTCTTAAAGAAACAAACGATGTTTTCGCGTCGCATTACCTTATTCTTCGAAAAATTTGTGATAATAAAGAGGAATCTCTTCGCACACTAAAAAATCACTATGACGAATCATTGAAGATATTAACCGCGAAGAATAAAAAGATCATCCAAAGTAAAATAAATCTAACTATGAAAATGAACCATCTTAAAGAGGAACACGCGCAACTAAAAGAATCTCATGATGCCCTTATGAAAGAAAAGACCTCCCTTTCTCAGGATGAAAATAAAATTCGATCTCGTCTTAAGGGTTTGGTTGGTGATGATTTTGATAAGGCTATGGAGAATATGAAGGATAGTAGCTTCGCTTTGTCTCGATACCTTCTTTCTCGGATAGATGGTTGTCACATGGAGCCGAATGCCTCGGTTTACTTGTTATTTTTGGTTATTTATATCCTGTCACGCAAATGCTTCGCTCTAATTATAATCTTGTACTTCTTTTGCGCATTTAGAAATTGCACCAGTCCACCATCTCTCATCTAAGATATGATCTGACTAAGGTTCGCAAAGAACGTGCGAAGCTCTCAGCTGCTCTTACCTCTTCTCGTGACCGAGCGAATAGGAGATTTTCATATCTTTAAAATTTCATGGAGGTTGACGTAACGAATGCTGAGAAAGGTATCGCTCGTGGAGCTCATGTTAAGGCTCAAGTTCTTTTAAACAAAATTCTCCAAGGCAAATCACTTCCTTTGGTAAACGTGACGCCTCTTAACATAAGCGAAGATGATAAGCTTTCTTAGCTTGACAGTGATTATGAACTTGTAAGTGATGATGAGGAAGATCCGGAGGCTCCCTTCAAGAAAATCAGCCTGAGAAGGACAAAGATGGTGGTGACTTATCTAAAGATTCAAGTGCTGATATCAATCCTGGCAATGAAGTCAGTCTTTGAAGCGTCTGCGATTAACCAAGACGCGCCTTCTTCTAATGCTTAGCTTTTCCCTTTCCTTGGTCTTTTGTTCTTTTGCATATGTATTTCTAAAACATACTTTTATTAGGACATTTGTTTCTTGACAAGGAAGATAATATTTCTTTTGTTTTAATTCCCATACTTGCCTCTTATTATATTCCTTGTAAGAAACATCTTTGGTAAATACGTGCGACTATTGCCTCATGCTCTTGCTACTATTTCCCCATGCTCTTAATGTTGATAATGACGCATAACCTTTTATAAATGACGCACACTTGATATGTAATGCGATAAATTTTCCCTTTTAATATTTCTGCCAAAAGTGTAAGTTTTATTTCTCATGAGGTCTTATTAAGCCTTCCTAAGTAAAAGGTCTTACTTAGCCTAAAATAAATTGTTGTTTACGAAACGACGAAATCGCGCAGCGGTCTTTACATTTTCATGTAACGACCCATTGATTTCGCCTTATCATCTTCTCGTATTATTGCCTCTACATGTTATATTGATAGCTAATAAGACAAGTCTTAATACTCCCATGAGTAAAAATTATCATGATATTTGCGTCTTTTGACACAATTCGGCTCCCTAATGGAGGGTGTCGTCCTTATATTCCCCACGATTTCCCCTTCAAGTAAGCTTACCCCTCACAGGGTTAGGGTGGGCTCCTCTTATCCAAAGGATGCAATAACCCGGTTGTTTTCGCGGCCTCTTGTCCCTCCGCCGATATGGCTTATGGTTACAAGACCGCACCTAAGTGGGGTTTCTTCGGACGAGAGTGCATCATAGTCAAGACTTGTCAAGAGAGGCCGGTACGCTCCGGACGCCTGGGCACTCTTGACTCAAACGTGTACCTCGGGCGCCTTGATCGAGTTTTTACACTCCTTAATAGAGAGCTTCTTACCTTAGTCTTTCAACTAGCTAAGGCGCTCTGATTGGATGGGATTTTTTCACCACAAATCTCCATGACTCGGGCTCGAGGGTCGGTATAGCTTTCACTGAGTCATGCTAACTAGGTTTTCCCCAATATGATGCGCGTTAGGTCTTATTATTGCCTCTTGCTGTATGTGAACCTATTTAGCATGACTCGGGCTCCCGAATTAGAGGTTTTACTACGTAGCCTTCTATTAAGGTCTTATTTTTGCCATAATTGGATACCTATCCTCCCTAATTGGATACCTAGCCTCCCTAAACAATTTAAACCAGGTGCACGCCATAATTGGATACCTAGCCTCCCTAATTAGAGGTTTTACTCGTAGCCTTCTATTAAGGTCTTTTTTTGCCTTTTTGTTGAGATACATGAATTACGCATAAAAGAGCAAAATCTTTATTTTCATTCATAAGCTTGAATAGTACACCCTTGTTGAATGTTGAGAAATTCGCATCTTCAATTTGTGTACGCCTCCATTTCGATTACATGCATGCGATTGTTTTCTTCATGCGTGCGACCACCACCGCGTGCCTTACAGGATATTATTTCTTCAAATATAATATGTGATGAGTGCCAAATAGTGCATATTTATACACCTTTTTATTGGCTTTTTACTCATCTTTGCGCTTAGAAATCGATATTATCCCCATTCTCGTGTTTTCTTTGTTTTCAGAGTAAATATTTGTATTAATTAATTTTGTGTTTTTAGGTAATAAATAAAGCTCGGAGAAATTGAGGAGCCAAAAGAGCGAAGACTCGTGAGGCAAGTGTCTATGGAGCAAGAAGAAGCCGCGCGCAACGATTGCAACCCAACAAGTAGCAACTCATCTACAAGACATGGGCTATAGTTACCAATGACCGGATCCGAACCCGCTCATCCCGAGCCGTTAAGATCTTCACTCGCCACATCCTACGCTCGCTCGGCCTTGCACATCAACGTTTGATGCTCTCGCTCAACAGATGAATCACCGCTTACATCCCGAGCCGTTCGGATCTCTCCCACGCATCCGACGCTCATTGCACACCTCACATCATCCTTTGCTATGCCCGCCTCACACCAAAACCACCAACACCCTATACCCTCCATGACCAAACCCTATTCTCTTCTTCACCTTCTCTTTCTTCTCCCGACAGACGAGCGATCTGCTCTTCTTCTCTACCACCTCCATACCGACGATGAGCCACCTTCGCCACCACCCTATCCCCTGTCAACACCACCTCCATCATCACCTTCCCGACATCAAATAACAACTCCAAAGAGCCACCTACGCCTCATCTCTAACCCTAGATATCTCTTTCTTAGTTTCTACCAACCCTAGAAACTAAATCAGAGATAACTAGAGCTAGGGTTCACAACAAGCGATGCATGGATGATTTGACAAGAGAATAGCTCGATTCAGAGGCAATCAGAGTATGGGTTTGATTTATTTTTCAATTAATTTCTATTTTAAAAATAAATTAGGGTTTGAAGTTTTGGGTATTTGGGCATGTATAAATAGAATGGAACTTTGGATGTTAGAGGCATGCACAGGCTGTGAGCATCATTTTAGTGTAGTTTGTAGTATCTTAATTATGTTTTAATTCTATCACCCGGGTGTTTGATGAAACCCCCTGTTCTATGTTGAGTAACTCATATCAAAATTTGTGTTCTTCTTTGTTATGAATTGAATTGAGTGATTGTATGTTGTATGAATCTAACAAACTTGTGATAGTTTGTCTTGTAAGAAGACAAGCTATGCTAGGAGTAAGTTAGTGAAATCAGTTGAATTACCTTAGAAGTAATTAGTTAGCTAACAAACCAAATAAGCTTGTGATAGTTTGTACTATGAAAAGACAAGCTATACTAGGAGTAAATTAGGAGAGTTTGCTAAAGAATTTCTCTACCTGAGGCCTTCAAAGGGAGGCACAAGACGTGAATGGAGTGTGTTTTGCCTTAGCATAGGGTTATGAGGTGAAGTCTAACAACCCTGTGGTAGCTTCCAATTAGTTATAACTTGTTTTTCCGCCTTAGCTTAGAGTCACAAAACTTTTCGGTCGTATCGACAAACCCTGAATTGTGTTACACTTTGCTAGAATTCAGTAAGTAAGCCTAGAAATCAACCAGCTAGCACCACAAGTCTCTGTGGTTCGACCCGTATTTGCCACGTCTCCGATAGACGCCGTGCACTTGCGGTTATCACAAGTAGGACAAAACATACAAATTTATAGGCCTACCAAGTTTTTTGGCGCCGTTGCGGGGACTTGGCGTGTGCCCTGTTGACTATTGGCCTTGCTTCACTGATTTCCAACCATGTATATATTCTCTCTACATTGTTATTTTTAGCCCTGTGTCAGTATAACTTAGCTGCTAGTATTTTTTTTTCCTTTTTCTTCATATCTTTTTCGCTAGTGTTAATCTTAGCTATATATCTACATCTGTTATTGCATCATATACACTGCTAGTTTTTCATTTAATCTTGTTTACATCATCCATAGTTTACATTCACAACCTTTGCTTCTATGCATCAATACTTCTTTAGTGATTAGTCACCTGTTAGTGTAACTTTTATCATACGCATTTTTATCCGAAGTCGTAACTTATTGTTCTATTTTGCTTGCATTTTTATTTGTATATTGTTTGCATCTTCATTGCACTTAGTGATCCCCCTGTCACAACTCACCGCATCGTATTTGAACTTGCGGTGGTTGGTATCATTAAACTACATTGTTGTAGTCCTGTTTGCTTACTCATGACTCTCAAGATATACTCTCTTTGCGGTGTCTTTGTACTCTCTTAGCTTTAAGTTGCACATTTTGGGAACTAAAACCCTCCTTTGAGCCTCTAATTTGCACTGTGAGCTGTTGAGCCAACCCAAGGAAGAGAAGGAGAAGGCGCAGAACGTGAGCTCACAAAGCTACGAGCGACTGCAATTCGGGTAAGTGTCTCCATGAGTGAATACACCTGAGTTATATGAGCATGACTTGTAACCCATGTTAGACTAGCATCTATACATGAGTTTTATGAGGTGTATGTCTTGTTTGCTTTTTGTGTACCTAATGGGAAACCTTGTAAGGCTGCCATCACCGAGCATAACTCTTTATCAGCCCCTCGTTTTGTATTTTTAAACTTTGAAAAGCCCTGCCATTTAGACACCGTTAACCTGGTGCATGCTAAACCTTGCTTAAGAATTTGTATGAGCCATCTACACTCTAGAGTGAGCAATTGAGCCAAGTGTCCGCCCACACCCATTGCATGCTTATTCCCCCGGGCTCTCTATACATGACCCCGTTATCATCCGCAACTTGTGCACCCAAGACCTCGAGCATAAGCCCCGTGAGCCAACCTTTTGACCTCCCGCAATGCATCTTGAATTCGTGAACCTCTGCAATTGTGAGTGTTCCATGATCTTTTGAATTACCCCGATGTCTGCTTTTGAGCCAAACTCCAGCCCCCGGCAGTGGGGTAAGCCGCAGCCCTAGGAACCAAGTGAGACATCTCACCTTATCTGCACTATACCTTGTGTGAGTCTTTGAGCCATTCGGTTACAAACCCATTGCGTGCTCGGATCTGCTGTGAGCCATCTGCACCTTTGTGTGAGCTCTTGAGCCAATTATTTGCCAAACCCCTTGGACTCTCCTATGCTCGTACTCGCCTACTGGTGCCTTTGCATAAAAATTCTTGCCGAGTGATGCTCATAATCTGAAAAGCATGCTTTAGTGTGTTCGTGCATTGACAATTGGCTGAACTAGCCATCTTTTCTTTATTTAAATCTGTTGTGCAAACCCGTTGTGAGACCTTTGCATACCTTGCCTTGCCTTGGTGAAGTGCACACCATGTTGACCTCGCCACCTCCCGAAGTCTGTGTGTTTGAGTGATCTTTTGCATCCGTGGTTTTGTGAGTGCATTCATTGCTTTGCCTTTGGCTCAGGCCCCTGCAGTCGTAGAGCTTGAGTGCAACTTTGGTTAGCCTAGGTTAGCCGTAGCCTAAGCATAACCCCGAGCATAACCTTTGCTATGATGCATCTTTAATCCGTGCTTACATCATGCACTAGCCACCTTGCTAAGAAATCACAACGGGGATACTTTGAAACTCGTACTTGTGCTCAACCTCAACATACCCCGTGCTCGCTCAAGGCCCTGCATTTGAAACCGAGCTTATTGAGCAATCTTCCCGAAATCCCCGTGCATACATCTCTCGAGAATCGAGGTCAACTAACCCAGTTGACATAACTCCGTGTTAGCATCATTGGCTATAACTGTAGTATAATGTTTGGGCTAATTGACTGTGCCGTGTTTAAGTTTGAGAAATTATTTGTGCTACTCGTGCCGAGCCGCACTTAGAGCTGGTTGAGAGATGCACCTAGACCAGCTGTGCTTTCAATCTATCCCGGGATGTGCTATTTTTCCGAGAGTTCTTTGTGCTCGTGCATAAGCTCTCACTTGCTAAACCGTGTCTTTGTGAAAACCAAAGAACTACCAAACAAGTTCTCGCGAATTGAGTGTCACCTTATGTGAGTTGTGCTATTCTGTGTTGTATCATTTTCCAACCCTGTGCTGTGTTTATTGGCCAGCATTCACATAATCCTTTAACAGCATAACACACACAACTGAAGACATAACCCGTCTTTGTGTTCTCGCACACTGACCAACCTCATGGCTCATCTCGTGCATCCGTGAAACTCTGACCGAAGCCCACAACCCATTGTGCAAACCATCGAGTTTTTGCATAGCTGGGCTTAAACCAAACTGATCCCATAGTCTGTTTGGGCTGTTTAAAACCAACCCGGGCTCGCACACAACCTTGACCACATAACTTGGCCTGCATAGCTGGGCCGTTCAGCAACTAGGCTGTACATCCCAAATAAACCAAATCCCACTTAAACCAAAATGCAGCCCATTTAAACCAAACTTTAAGCCCACATAAACCAAAACCCATTGAAACCAAAGCCCATTTTCATGTTATATTTGTATGAATGTTGTTGTTTCTCGCACACCGTCTTTTGGGTTGATCCTCAACTCTTTAGATTGTTGGTGTATGGTAAATTTTCATTGTATATAATCCAAAGTAGGACTTGTTAATATTTTCTTTCTTGAATCGGTTGAGTCTTCTTGTGCATATATTGTGCTAATCCGATATGATCTCCACCGAGAATGTTGGATTCTAGCCTTGACTAGTGAAGCTCTAACCTTGCTCCCGCCGACATCCGGTAATCTCTTCCCTTTTCTCTTATCAGCATAGTTCTCATGGTATGTAACTGTTTAAATTTTTTCTATCTGTCGACACATTGAGGACAATGTTTGATTTAGGTTTGGGGGTGCATTTGCATATAGAGTTTTTAGTCTTTTTAATCTTTTATTTTCAAAAAAAAAAAAAAAAAAAAAAAAGAACTCTTTTTGTAAAAACCTCCAACTTTTAGAGATTTTAGAGTCACTAGCATGCTTCTAGCTATGTTTACATAGAGAATCGACCGAAATAACAAGAAGTTAGAAGTACTTGGAGAACACAATCGGGTTTCCTTAGTTGATTAGAGCGTTAAAGTTGGATTTAACCATACGGGAGGAGCGAATTAGGTGTTGTTTAGATATTCGGTAGTAGAATTGTGATCACCCATAGTGGAGACTACCCATTTTACATCAAGTGAGGCACCAACCTTCAATTTTTTGCAACTTTCTAGAAAAAATTACATAGTGTGTGTCACCGTACGTCAATTCGGGTAGGAATGGTGAGCTACCCAACTTCGCACCACTTTCAAGACTACTTTTGATCTCTTGAGTGCTAGTTTTTGTCAATCATGAGGGTGACGTTTAAAGATGAAAACTCCTTCTAAATATCGATTTGCGAGTTAGCATCACTCTCTCTCTCAATCAACAGACCCATAGAAACACATCATCGTCAACAAGCGGAGCATCATCGAGAATATTGAAAGAAAAATTGATATAGTCCAAGGTTTTACGTGCAACAAAAACAAAGAAAAGAAAATAGGATGAGAATTAATAAAATTTATAAAATCAAGACAATACAAGTTGTGGAAACATTGAGTGATAAAGTCCTTTGTCCATGGAGTTAGTTGTTTCATTATTTGTATTTTTATTTTCACTTAATGTTAAAAAAATCAAAAAAAAATCAAAAAAAAAAAAAAAAAAATCAAAAAATTGTTGTTTATTTTTGCTACCACCATGGTAAAGAGAGTTCAAGAAGAAAAATCCAAACAACAAAGTTTGAGTATAAAAATTAAAAAAAAAAAATGTCAAGTTTGGTGAAGTTTAGAAGTTCTAAGGCATCAACAATTGAAGACCGAAGACCGAAGATTGAAGACGTTTCTATGGTTCTTATGAGATAGTGATATTAATTGCCGATCGGGTGAGAAGTGAGTGAGTACTCCCACCCCTTACTAATGGTTGATTTCCTTTCTTAGAGATCATCGAAAAAGATTCTTTTTATCCACACTCGTGGAGTCTCCAGAAATTATTACGGAAGGTTATCCTTCTTACCTACAACGTGTGCATGATTTCTCTCTTTATTCCTGCCTTCACACATGAGGGACTAAAAAAGCGATCTTTTTTGAGTGCAATTATCATAAAACCCTAATAGTGAGGCGGAAGTCGAGGCTCATGATCACAATCGAATCCGAATTCTTTCATATGGTATGGTTACTTCTCTCTCAACTCTTAAGGATGAGAATGCATTCTTTGGTAGTTCCAACACGTTACTAGCATGCGAAACTCTATGTCCTCATAGCTCCTTGGATGCTTGAGACTCTTTTACGCTCTGAAGTTGGAGAAGGTTTGTGGGTACACCTCTGGTAAACCCTCACGAGACTACAACTCGTCCACTAGGGACACCTAGGGGTTTAAAGGCTTAGTGCATACGCTAAATGCATTCGAGAGACTGCGACAGGGGGTATAGTTAGGATTTCTTAATTTGTTTCACTTGAGGACAAGTAAAATTCAGGTTTGGGGGTATTTGATAAGTGCCAAATAGTGCATATTTATACACCTTTTTATTGGCTTTTTACTCATCTTTTGCGCTTAGAAATCAGATATTATCCCAGATTCTGTGTTTTCTTTGTTTTCAAGAATAAATATTTGTATTAATTAATTTTGTGTTTTTAGGTAATAAATAAAGCTCGGAGAAATTGAGGAGCCAAAAGAGCGAAGACTCAGAGGCAAGTATCTATGGAGCGGTAAAGCCGAAGTTCGCTAGCGCAACAATTGCAACCCAACAAGTAGCAACTCATCTACAAGACATGGGCTAGAGTTACCAATGACCCGGATCCGAACCCGCTCATCCCGAGCCATTAAGATCTTCACTCGCCACATCCTACGCTCGCTCTTCCTTGCACATCAACGTTTGATGCTCTCGCTCAACAGCCAGAATCACCCACTTACATCCCGAGCCGTTCGAGATCTCTCCCACGCATCCGACGCTCGCCGCACACCTCACATCATCCTTTGCTATGCACGCCTCACACCAAAACCACCAACACCTTATACCCCCCACGACCAAACCCTATTCTCTTCTTCACCTTCTCTTTCTTCTCCCGACAGAAAGCAGAGCTTCCCGCTCTTCTTCTCTACCACCTTCATACCCCGACAGAGCCACCTTCGCCACCACCATATCCCCCGTCAACACCACCTCCATCATCACCTTCCCGACATCAAATAACAACTCCAAAGACCACCACGCCTCATCTCTAACCCTAGATATCTCTTTCTTAGTTTCTACCAACCCTAGAAACTAAATCGAGAGATAACTAGAGCTAGGGTTCACAACAAGCGATGCATGGATGATTTGACAAGAGAATAGCTCGATTCAGAGGCAATCAGAGTATGGGTTTGATTTATTTTTCAATTAATTTCTATTTTAAAAATAAATTAGGGTTTGAAGTTTTGGGTATTTGGGCATGTATAAATAGAATGGAACTTTGGATGTTAGAGGCATGCCTGGGCTAGCCAGAGCATCATTTTAGTGTAGTTTGTAGTATCTTAATTATGTTTTAATTCTATCAGCCAGGGTGTTTGATGAAACCCCTGTTCCTATGTTGAGTAACTCATATCAAAATTTGTGTTCTTGCTGTTATGAATTGAATTGAGTGATTGTATGCTGTATGAATCTAACAAACTTGTGATAGTTTGTACTGTAAGAAGACAAGCTATGCTAGAGTAAGTTAGTGAAATCCGTTGAATTACCTTAGAAGTAATTAGTTAGCTAACAAACCAAATAAGCTTGTGATAGTTTGTACTTGTGAAAAGACAAGCTATACTAGGAGTAAATTAGGAGAGTTTGCTAAAGAATTTCTCTACCCGAGGCCTTCAAAAGGGAGGCACAAGATGTGAATGGAGTGTGTTTTGCCTTAGCATAGGGTTATGAGGTGAAGTCTAACAACCCCGGTAGCTTCCAATTAGTTATAACTTGTTTTTCGCCTTAGCTTAGAGTCACAAAACACTCTGGTCGTATCGACAAACCCCGAATTGTGTTACACTTTGCTAGAATTCGGTAAGTAAGCCTAGAAATCAACCAGCCTAGCACCACAAGTCTCGTGGTTCGACCCGTATTTGCCACGTCTCCGATAGACGCCGTGCACTTGCGGTTATCACAAGTAGGTCAAAACATACATATTTATAGGCCTACCAATATGTTCCATGGATGTTCAAGCTTGCGACTGCACTCTCTCCCCCTCAGGTCCATCAACTCATACGCTCCATTACCAATTATTCTCTTTATTATGTAGGGTCCATCACATATTTTCTCAGGTTTCCATCACCTCCTTTCGATAGGATGTATTTCTCGCAGCACTAACTCTCCTGGTTGAAAGTCTTTTTCTTTGACGCGTTTGTTATACTCTCGAGCGATCCTCTGATGGTAATTTTCCATATGTTGCAAAGCAATTTCTCCACTTTCCTCTAGATAATCAAGTTTTGTTAAGGTTAATTCCCAGCTTAAATTCTTTTCCCATGCTTCTTTCTTAGTTTTAGGTATAATAACCTCTATTGGCAACACCGCCTCTACTCCATATGTCAGACAAAAAGGCGACATTCCTGTAGCTTCTCTCCGGTTGTTCCGTATGCCCATACCGTGCATTGTACACTTGTTCGCACCATCCTTTGTTGTATCCTTCCAACTTCTTCTTCAATATATCTGCAATTGTTTTGTTGGTTACCTCAGCTTGTCCGTTGATCTTTGGATATAAAGGGGTGGATTTTCCACTTTGTATTTTGAACGCATTAAGTAACATTTCTATATTTTCTCCTTCAAATTGTTTTCCATTATCGAAACTAATTGCTACTGGTATTCCAACTATACAAATCATATTCTCAAATATGAATGTAAATACATATTTATCTCTAATATGTTGCACCGCTTTCACCTCCGCCCACTTTGTAAAGTTATCTGTTTCCACTATTAAATATCTCCTTTGCCATTCTCGGTATAAATGGACCTACAATATCTAAGCCCCATTTTTCAAATGGCCATACAATTGTTGATGAGCTTAGGCGCCGCACCCGGTGCGTGTATTTTTTCCGTGACGTTGGCATTCTTCGCACCACCTCGATACTTCTTTCGCATCTTCATGCATATAGGGCCAATAAGTATTTTTGTTTTGTACGCTAAAGACCTTCCTCCACTATGGTTTATCGCATCTCCATAGTGTAATGCTTTCAAGATTTTCATTCATTCTTTCGTTAAACATCTAAGATATGGCCCAAGGAATGACCTTCGATAGAGTACACCGTCTCTAAGTTCATAATTTGTTCACTACGGAAAAATCATCATTGACGACACTAGATAAGAGTTGTAGTACCCTACGACAACTCTATTTCATGTACGTGTGGAACAGGGGGTATTGTAGAAAGTTCAAGCTTTTCTACAATGGTTGACAAGGGTTGTAAAGGTGATGTGATTCATGGTTCGACAATATTTTTCCAAAGTTGTGATTCTCTTTTCGATTTTTTTTTGAAAGCCTAACACAACTCTTGCTTGTGTTGTAGGACAATATTACACAACAAAGGATGTGTATCGTAGAAATATGTAACACAACACTTGTATAAGTTGAAGGACTATCTTAGACAACCTAGGATGTGTATTGTAGAAATATGTAACAACTCTTATTACTATTATGAATAAGATTTGCACGACACTTGTTAGAGTTGTAGAACTATGTTGGACAACACCTAGTTATGTTGTAAAGACATCCTTTCACCACCTCTGGTTTGTGTAGTTGAAATATGCAAACACAACTCTTATTAGAAGTTGTGTTCATAAAACTATTTTGAAAAAAAAATTATAGTTAAACCGAATTGCCGAAAGTATTTCACATTCACATTAGCCGAAAGTATTTCACATTCACATTAACCTTCCAGTGTAACACATTTACATTCATTCAAGTTATCCAGCCACTCCAATTACATTACTTAGCTAACTTCAAATCACCTTGCATGAAAGTGCGCTGCGCAATAACTTCAATTAGTTGTGAGACCAGATTTTCAATTATAATCACTATTGTTTGTTACTACCAAAGATCAGTTTTACATAACTTCGTCACAAAAAAAAAAAAATTCTAATAACACTGATGTGTTAGCAAAAGAACACAACACAGAGCCTGCAATACAATTTGCCTAGCCATTGCTTCATGATTGGAAGGCCCCTTATCAACGCCTCCACAATTGTTCTAGGTCCAGCCTACCAAAAAAATGCATAAGAACTAAAAACAAAACAATGCAAGTAAACATGGATAAAGTATTTCCAGGAAAATACTAATAAGAAGAAATGTGTCTCCATACTTTGGTTATAATACAGTCACAAGCACCCATCCATTTCTCCATTTGGGTTTCGAATCCTCTGATTTGTGGTTAACAAAGAAAGTTGTTATTGACTCAAGTAAAAGCATCTAAAAGTGATTTTGTCAAAAACAAACCCACTTGACTACATAGTTAGATATACGAACAAGTGAATTACCTTTACTAGGACTATCCATGGACCAGTTTCTAGTGTAGAAGCTAAGATTTTGGTTAAGCCACATATGATGATGATCTGTCAATTGGTTTACCAAGTTCTGCATTGAATAGTGCTTCGCCGAGAGCTCTTGCAGTTTTCTTTACAGGCCGACAAGACAAGGGCCTGACTGGCAAACCAAATACGCGAATCTGGGAATACTCTAGGCCATCAACCAATGCCCTCTTGGCAACCTTGTCCGAAGGGCAGTAGCACCGGTTGACACCAGTGTTGAACCTGAAACAAAAAAGAATGATTATATAAGCTCACAGATCATCCTCAATCAAACTATGGTTCGTTCGTATTATGAATAAACTGATCCCATTTCTGTACATCAAAGGCATGGTCTAAAATATTCTTCTGATAAAATGATTCACTCATTTGAAAGGAAAGTTTGAACAATTTATTAATGTGAAAGCAACATATGCGCTAATTCACACTAATAAGAATAAGGAGCTCACCATGTGCGATGGCGGTGTTGAGATCCGTAATAACAGATAACAAAGACAACCTTCTTTTGAAGGCCCCGCCATTTAAGCTTCATGTAAGCCGCGTAGCCGCCATCCGTTCCTCATCTCCATGGCCTTCCTACAACAAAACAAAAAGGTCAAACATAGCTTCTTCACCCATACTGAAATAAGCACAACATCTTTCTTCCAAGAGAACAAACAACTCTTCATAAGGATAAGCGCAACACTAAGAACTAGACCATTAAGACTCCCGAACATACTTAAAGTTCCCAAATTTAAAAATAAAAATCCTTTCATACAAGAACAGATATGAATAACTAACTTAACACCTAGGGGGCTCATTTTTGAAATAACCATTTTGAAATCAATGACAATACTTGAAATGATGAGGCTGATAATTACACATGGTCAAAACTCAACGTAATGAAGGTAGATTTAAATCCCATCCGTTGTAAACGACAAATACCGTATTTTCTCATCTCAATAACAATTTAGATAGCATTAAATACCGGGAAAAATGTTACCTTTCGAGTATACCACTCACGGAAGTTGCCTCTCGCCTCCGCTTACCGACCACATACATGGAAACTGGAAGTCTTTGCCAACGACATTCAACCATTTTTTCGGACCTCGTAAATGATTACGAGCAGAAATTTTACTCGAAAAAAGATTGGCGGTATCGGTGAAAATCCAAGTTCTGCATCACACATACACAGAAATTGAAGGTAGCATTTCAACAAGTATGCTGAAAGTGATCCAAAACCAATTTTCTTACCAGTCTCAGCTACTGCTACATAACCACCTAATCCATCAAGATCTTTTGTACCGGCAAACGGCTCACCACCATTGCCAAATCCTTGCTCGCTTTCTTCTAGCCATACAACCGAATCACAGTACCAAATGTCTCGCTTACTAACACAGTTCAACTCTTTTACCTTATGATGCAACCGACATGATTCTTATTTATTATCACATTCAACTCTTTTACCTTATGATTGTAGAGTGCTCTCTATAAGGCTTTGCTCAGAAAGAAATCTTCCCTCTGCGCTCGATGCAGAAAATAATATCCTTCAAGTAATTCCCGCAAATAACCATCATAAGATAAGATCCAAATCACATAACTTACATCAAATTTAGTAAGAAAAACACATAACAACCGAAACCCTTCCCAGTTCTCTCTTTGCAACTTTTTAAAGATTATTTCTAAAATCCTAAGGTAGTCCGATTAGACTATCACTTCCATCCTCCAATATAAACACTAATAATTTCTTTGCCATGAATCACAATTCACATCGGTCAAAACACATATAACTAATAAATACTCTTTCACGGCCAAATTTATTGAGGATTGAGATAATAACAAAATTACCGGATAAGAATAATGTTTGCTCCTTTTTGTGATCATCCTTAACCAATCTGCATCATACAAAGTAAATTCATTAGTAAAACCGATTGAATCAAGTAAAAGAACATTTTGTGAATGATCAAGCCTTTTTTTCTCTCGATTTTATGAACATTTTTGAGATAACAAGTGAAAATCAATCTAAAAACCCTAAAATGAGATTGCAAAGATTTGAATGAGTTTAGGACCTTTCTCGCTTTATCAACATTAGTGTTGACATCATTTGAGCAAGCGAATTGCAGAGTGAGATTTCTATAAGGGAAACCGATGTTTCTCAAATCAACAACAAACTATGATTTCTTCAACAAAGGCCAAACCCAAAGGGAAAATGGATTGTTTGCATACTACGCCCGAGTGTGCTTAAGAAGTGCGGGATTCATCTCTGTCAAAAACCAATTCAAGACAAACCCTAGTTTCTAATTCTCGCTTCCCCGTAGATTCAATGATCGAGACGACATCATTCTCCTCGACCGAACCCTAATTTCTTCATAACACTAAAATTGGCGAATAATCTTCATAATTGTTGAATCCCCGTCAATAGAATCAAATCCCTCTCACTTTCCGCTTATCGAAATATCAATCGAATTTTTCCTCTCTTCTTACGTAACAAACCCTTGATTTTTTGTTCTTGATAGAAATTAACATACCCAAAATCGAACCCATGTACTACACCTCCTACAGTAACCTAACCCTTTAATTTCCCGATTTGATGCGGCATAACCTTCACCTAATTTTTGTCAAAGATTTTAAAACCCTAATTTTTCATCTATCTACCAAAACCCGATTTCTTAATCTCTCTGTCTCTCTTTATGAATATCAAGAAGTACACCGCAGCATGATTACGAATTGAAATTGGGTTTCGTTTGATTTAGGGTTTGCGAAGGTGGATACGAGGTATTTGATTGATGAGTTTCGTGACTAAGGTTGTGATGATTTTCACCAGAAATTGCAGCCAAGAATTAAGATGGGTCGATTCAATCAAGAAATGGAGATGAAGAAGATGGATAGAGAGAAGAGCAGCGGTGGTGATGGAGCGCCGATGGTGTTTTTTGAGGAGAGGAAGAAAGAAAGAGAGAACCGAGATGGGAATTAGAGTTCGGGTGGTTGAGTGATACAACCAAGAATGAAAATTAAAATGATCGACGGACCAAATTTCTTTTGACGGTTGATATTGTATTTGGAATGTTCATACGGATTGAGAAGAAACTCAGTGTTTCTCTTTGTGTTAATACAAACTCATGTATCCGGTTTTGTTATCAACATTCGACACGAAAAAAAATCCAAAAAAATATTAATAAATTTAGGACATTGTTATCAACATTCTCGATATAAAAAAATCAAAAAATACATAAGAATGAATCGGGAAAATAAAAAATGAATTCGATAATTGGTGTGTTTCTTTGTTCTTTTGTGCTTTCTCTTTGTGCTTCTAGTTTGAAAATATGAAACTCAAGTGTCGATTTGAACTTGAATGTGGTATAACGACATACAAACTATGAACCAAGAAGCTTTGAGAGAGTTCTGACTTCAAACTTAGCATGATACATCATCAAAATTGATAAATATGAAGCTCGATGTCGATTCGAACTTCAAACTTGGTATAATGGCATATAATCTATGAACCACGAAGCTCTAAGAGGGTTCGACTTCAAACTTAGCATGGTACATCATCGAAATTGATGAACATGAAGCTTGGTGTCGATTCGAACTTCAAATGTGGTATAACAACATATTTGATACATCATTGAAATTGATTAATATAAAGCTTAGTGTCGATTCGAACTTCAAATGTGGTATAACAACATACAAACTATGAACCAAGAAGCTCGAGAGGGTTCTCGACTTCAAACTTAGAATGATACATCATCAAAATCGATAAGTATGAAGCTCAATGTCGATTCGAGATATTCCTTCGAGATATTCTACGAAACCTTAAAAAAAAAAAACCCTATTTCTCGCATATTGTATGCGTCTCTAGGATCCGAGATCGAAACCTGTCGCACCGGACTACACTAAGTCGAAACTTGGTAAGAACGACGAATCCATACATTTACATGTAAGATTCCTTCGAGATATTCTACGAAACCTTAAACAAACACTATTTACGCATATTGTATGCGTACCGGGATCCGAGATCGAAACTTTGGCCGTGACTTGACTACTCTAAGTCGAAACTTGGTAAGAACGACGAATTCATCCATTTACAGTAAGATTCATTCGAGATATTCTACGAAACCTTAAAAAAAACCCTATTTCTCGCATATGTATGCGTACCGTGATCCGAGATCGAAACCTGGCCGCGATTTCGGACTACTCTAAGTCGAAACTTGGTAAGAACGACGAATCCATACATTTACATGTAAGATTCCTTCGAGATATTCTACGAAACCTTAAACAAACCCTATTTCTGCATATTGTATGCGTACCAGGATCCGAGATCGAAACCTGGTCGTGACTTGACTACTCTAAGTTAGAAACTTGGTAAGAACGACGAATTCATCCATTTACAGGTAAGATTCATTCGAGATATTCTACGAAACCTTAAAAAAAAACCTATTTCTGCATATTGTATGCGCATTTCAGGATCCGAGATCGAAACCGACCGCGAGTTGACTACTCTAATTCGTAAATTTGGTAAGAACGACGAATCCATCCATTTACGGGTAAGATTCCTTGAGATATTCTACGAAACCTTAAACAAACCATATTTATGCATATATATGCATACCAGGCTCCGAGATCGAAACCGGCCGCAGTTGACTACTCTAAGTCGAAACTTGGTAAGAACGACAATCCATACATTTACATGTAAGATTCCTTCGAGATATTCTACGAAACCTTAAACAAACCCTAAATCGCATATTGTATGCGTACCGGGATCCGAGATCGAAACGGCCGTGACTTGACTACTCTAAGTCGAAAACTTGGTAAGAACGACGAATTCATCCATTTACAGGTAAGATTCATTCGAGATATTCTACGAAACCTTAAAAAAAAAACCTATTTCTGCATATTGTATGCGTACTAGGATCCGAGATCGAAACCTCGACCGCGAGTTGACTACTCTAATTGTAAATTTGGTAAGAAAGAATCCATCCATTTACGGGTAAGATTCCTTCGAGATATTCTACGAAACCTTAAACAAACCCTATTTATGCATATATGTATGCATACAAGGCTCCGAGATCGAAACCGGCCGCGAGTTGACTACTCTAAGTCGAAACTTGTAAGAACGAAGAAACCATCCATTTACGGGTAAGATTCCTTCGAGATATTCTACGAAACCTTAAAAAAAAACCCTATTTCAAGATATTGTATGCGTACCGGGATCCGAGATCGAAACCCGGCCGCGAGTGGACTACTCAAGTCGTAAACTTGGTAAGAACGATTTAATCCATACATTTACATGTAAGATTCCTTCGAGATATTCTACGAAACCTTAAACAAACCCTATTTCGCATATTGTATGCGTACCAGGATCCGAGATCGAAACCTGGCCGTGACGTGGCTACTCTAAGTCAGAAACTTGGTAAGAATGACGAATCCATCCATTTACAGGTAAGATTCCTTCGAGATATTCTACGAAACCTTAAACAAACCCTATTTATGCATATATGTATGCATACCAGCTCCGAGATCGAAACCCGGCCGCGAGTTGACTACTCTAAGTCGTAAACTTGGTAAGAACGAAGAAACCATCCATTTACGGGTAAGATTCCTTCGAGATATTCTACGAAACCTTAAAAAACCCTATTTCGCATATTGTATGCGTACCGGGATCCGATATCAAAACCTCGGCCGCGAGTGGACTACTCTAAGTCGAAACTTGGTAAGAACGACTTAATCCATACATTTACATGTAAGATTCCTTCGAGATATTCTACGAAACCTTAAACAAACCCTATTTCTGCATATTGTATGCGTGTAGGGATCCGAAATCGAAACCTGGCCGTGACTTGGCTACTCTAAGTCGAAACTTGGTAAGAACGACTTAATTCATCCATTTACGGTGTAAGATTCCTTCGAGATTCCTTAAAAAAACACTATTTCGATATTGTATGCGTACCGCAGATCCGAGATCGAAACCCGCCGCGAGTGGACTACTCTAAGTCGAAACTTGGTAAGAACGATTTAATCCATACATTTACATGTAAGATTCCTTCGAGATATTCTACGAAACCTTAAACAAACCCTATTTCGCATATTGTATGCGCACCGGGATCCGAGATCGAAACTCGGCCGCGAGTGGACTACTCTAAGTCGAAACTTGGTAAGAACGACGAATCCATACATTTACATGTAAGATTCCTTCGAGATATTCTACGAAACCTTAAACAAACCCTATTTCTCGCATATTGTATGCGTACAGGGATCCAAATCGAAACCAGCCGTGACTTGACTACTCTAAGTCGGAAACTTGGTAAGAACGACGAATTCATCCATTTACGGGTAAGATTCATTCGAGATATTCTACGAAACCTTAAAAAAAAAAAACCTATTTCTCGCATATTGTATGCGTACTCAGGATCCGAGATCGAAACTCGACCGCGAGTTGACTACTCTAATTCGTAAATTTGGTAAGAACGACGAATCCATCCATTTACGGGTAAGATTCCTTCGAGATATTCTACGAAACCTTAAACAAACCCTATTTATGCATATATGTATGCATACCAGAGCCCGAGATCGAAACTCGGCTCGCGAGTTGACTACTCTAAGTCGAAACTTGGTAAGAACGAAGAAACCATCCATTTACGGGTAAGATTCCTTCGAGATATTCTACGAAACCTTAAAAAAACCCTATTTCGCATATTGTATGCGTACCGGGATCCGAGATCGAAACTCCGGCCGCGAGTGGACTACTCTAAGTCGAAACTTGGTAAGAACGACGAATCCATACATTTACATGTAAGATTCCTTCGAGATATTCTACGAAACCTTAAACAAACCCTATTTCTCGCATATTGTATGCGTACGAGGATCCGAGATCGAAACCGGCCGTGACGTGGCTACGCTAAGTCGAAACTTGGTAAGAATGACGAATCCATCCATTTACGGGTAAGATTCCTTCGAGATATTCTACGAAACCTTAAACAAACCCTATTTATGCATATATGTATGCATACTGTGCTCCGAGATCGAAACCTGTCCGCGGTTGACTACTCTAAGTCAGAAACTTGGTAAGAACGATGAATCCATCCATTAATAGGTAAGATTCCTTCGAGATATTCTACGAAACCTTAAAAAAAAACCCTATTTCAGCATATTGTATGCGTGGTGATCCGATATCAAAACTCGGCCGCGAGTGGACTACTCTAAGTCGAAACTTGGTAAGAACGACGAATCCATACATTTACATGTAAGATTCCTTCGAGATATTCTACGAAACCTTAAACAAACCCTATTTCTCGCATATTGTATGCGTACCAGATCCAATCGAAACCTGGCCGTGACTTGGCTACTCTAAGTCGAAACTTGGTAAGAACGGCAGAATTCATCCATTTACAGTAAGATTCCTTCGAGTTCCTTAAAAAACCCTATTTTAGAGATATTGTATGCGTACCAGATCCGAGATCGAAACTCCGCCGCGAGTGGACTACTCAAGTCGAAACTTGGTAAGAACGACGAATCCATACATTTACATGTAAGATTCCTTCGAGATATTCTACGAAACCTTAAACAAACCCTATTTCGCATATTGTATGCGTACCCAGATCCGAGATCGAAACCCGGCCGTGACTTGACTACTCTAAGTCGAAACTTGGTAAGAACGATTTAATTCATCCATTTCTGGTAAGATTTCTTAGATATTCTACGAAACCTTAAACAAACCCTATTTCGTGATATTGTATGCGTATCGGGATCCGAGATCGAAACCTGGCCGTGAGTTGACTACTTCTAAGTCGAAACTTGGTAAGAACGACGAATTCATCCATTTACGGGTAAGATTCATTCGATATATTCTACGAAACCTTAAAAAAAAACCTATTTCGCATATTGTATGCGTTTCAGATCCGAGATCGAAACCCGACAAGCGAGTTGACTACTCTAATTGGTAAATTTGGTAAGAACGATTTAATCCATCCATTTACGGGTAAGATTTCTTACAGATATTCTACGAAACCTTAAACAAACCCTATTTTCGCATAAATATATGCATGCCGCGCTCTTACATCGAAACTCGTCCGTGAGTTGACTACTCTAAGTCAGAAACTTGGTAAGAACAAAGAAACCATCCATTTACAGGTAAGATTCCTTCGAAATATTCTACGAAACCTTAAACAAACCTTATTTCTGTATATTGTATGCATACCAGGGCTCCAAGATCGAAACTGGGCCGCGAGTTGACTACTACAAGTCAAAAACTTGGTAAAAATGACGAATACATCCATTTACAGGTAAGATTCCTTGAGGGTATATTCTACGAAACCTTAAACAAACCTTATTTATGCATATTCTATGCATACCATGCTCCGAGATCGAAACCCGCCGCGAGTTGACTACTCTAAGTCGAAACTTGGTGAGAACGAGAATCCATCCATTTACTGCGTAAGAAATAAATCAAAATTGGATAAGAAATATATCGAATTGAACATCCAGGTTCGAAGATTACCAATGATAAAATGACCATATTACCCTTACTAGAAATAAAGGTAATAAATATCAGGAGATTGTGAAAATTACTAAACTATCCTTATCTGAAATAAGTAAAGTAAATATTACAAATAGTGAAAATGATCATATTACCCTTCATGGAAATTTGTGCAATAAATATTATGGAGATTGTGAAAGTGACACGACTACCCTTATCGAAAAAAGTAAAGTAAATACTATTGCTAGTGAAAATGACCATATTACCCTTCTTGGAAATTAATGCAATAAATATTATGAAGACTATGAAAATGACCGAGACCATGCTTATCGGAAAATAAGTAAACTAAATATTATAAATTGTTAAAATCACCATATTACCCTTACTAGAAATAAGGTAATAAATATTATGGAGAGCTGTGAAAATTACCAGAGTACCCTTATTTGAAGTGACTAAAGTAAATATTACAAATAGTGAAAATGTATGTAATTATTTATGAGAAGGCGTGTATGTTATTGTTTGAGAGAAGGCTTCGTGTTGTTTGCGGCTCGATCACCCGAGCATTATTTTTGAGCATTACATTTTGTTTTACAACTCTTATGAAGGGTTGTCATAAAGTTAGTGTATTAAAGAACCACAAACTTGATAACATGTAATAGTATATGTATGGTTAGTGGTATAGACTTCCATACGGGAGGTTGAGGATCAAATCCCCCCCATCCTCATTTCTTCTAATGTTCTATATTTTTACTTCAACAACACTTATAAGTGTTGTTATACATTTTTATTAAAAAAAAGAAAATAAATGCCAAAACTTGTTAACGGTAAGGATGGTTGATGAGCTAGACGTCCATGCAGTAGATTCATGTTCGAATCTCCCCTATAACCTCATTTTTTCCAACATTATATATTTTTACTTCAACAACACTTATAAGTGTTGTTGTAGGTTTCTATTAAAAAAAAAGTAACAAACCGAAACTTGTGAACTAAAAGGGTGGTTGATGAGCTAGACTTCCATGCAAGTAGGTTCATGTTCGAATCTCCCATCTAACATTTTTTTCATTATCATATTTTTGTGTTTCTTCAACAACACTTGTCGAGTTGTGATAGGCTAAGTCACTACATATATGGAATAGAGTTGTTATAGCTAAATGTCGTCACAACCTGTTTTGCTTAAGGAGTTGTCGTTTGTTTTCTTAAGCGCAACCCCTTGTTTCTAAGGGTTGGCAAAGTGATGATATACGAAAACTCTTCCTTTGAAACCAGGTTGTAAAACATAGGACTTTCTACGATGTTTAGAAAAGTGTTGTAAATCTCCAGTTGTAGATGTATATTTTTCCCGTAGTGGTTGCTCTACTTTTTAACTTGTGTGCCTCCAACATGTTTCTTGGGATCTCTCCTTTTTATAAGTATAAATGGAGTTGAGTTCTCCAATCTGCGTCTTTGTTCGCTTGCTCTTCTTCTGAGTTTTCTACTATCATTACATCCGCTTTCTTCTTCTTCTTCTTCTTCCTTCTTGATAGAGGGCGAAAAGAGCGTATGTATCTTTATACACCTTGTAGTTGGGTCCACCATCATATACGGAATAAAATCAAGTGCGTCTGCTAATCGATTATCTTTCCTTGATATGTGTCTCCAACTTATTTTTGGAATTTGGGCGGATAGATGTGCGACAAGCTTCTTGTACTTCTGTAAAGATGGCTCATTAGTGCTATATGTTCCTTCTATTTGGCGAAAACCAATTGTGAGTCACTAGTTATTCGCGCATCTTCTAACTTCATTTCAATTGCTAATCGTAATGCGTGTACCACCGCTTCGTATTCGGCCATTATTGGTGGACGTTAACTCCAACTCCGAATGAGTAAGCCATTCTTTCTCCTTGTGTGTGAGATGAAAACTATTCCAATTCCATTGCCTTCTCCATTTGATGATCCATCAACCAATATCTCCCATCTATTATGTCCTCACAACAGTCTTTAGGGTTTCCGTTTTCTTCATCTATATCCATCATTTCTTCCACACTTTCTTCTTCTTCTAACGGAAATTCTGCCAAGAAATATGCTATGACTTGCGATTTTGGTGACAATAATATTTCATACTTGATCTGAAAGTGCCCTACTTTTGCATTCCATCTCTCGATTCTTACTGATCTTTTTGAAATTTTCATTACTGACTCAATTGGTACTCTTGTCAATACCTTAATCTTGTGAGCTTGAAAATATATACTAGAGCTTTTCTCGTTGCATAGACCAAAGATTGAGGATTAGCTTTTCAATATTTGAGTAATTTTTCTCCATGACATTGTATGTTTTTACTTATGTAATATATAGTCTTTTCCACTCCTTGATCCGAATGTAATAGTACATCACTTAATGCGTACGGTGTTGATGCCAAATATATTAATAATTCTTCCCCGGCTCCGCTTTCTCGAGAATAGATAAATTCATTAGGTAGTTCTTTATATTTTGCAATTAGCTTTGTCGCATTCGTCTATCCATTTGAACTTGGTCCCCTTCTTTAGGTTGTTGAAGAAAGGCTTGCACTTGTCTCGATGAGCGAAATAAACCACCCCAATGAAGCTAACAGCCCATTCAATTTCAGTACATATTTCACGCCGTCTTGTGGTGGCATGTCACGAGCCGCTTGTACCTTGTCCCGGTCGACCTCTATTCCTTCCTTTGACAATATATCCTAAAAATTCCCCGACGCAACTCCGAAAACGCACTTTTCCGGATTTATCTTGATATTGAATTGTCGCATCTCGTCAAAGATTTATCTCAAGTTGTCAACATGATCTTCATTTTTTTACTCTTCACCAACATATCATCAACATAGACCTCTAATGTTGTGTGTATCCATTTTGCAAATACCTTTTACCATTCTTTGATATGTCGCACCCGTTTTTCAAAGTGAAAGGCATTTTCGTATAACAATATAATCCTCTCGGGTGCGTAGTGCGCTCTTCTCTTGGTCTTCTTCACCAAAAGAATTTGATTGTATCTTTTTGTTTGTAGGTGAAAATGGTTTGTGCTGATTTCTGGTAATCGGGTGTGCGGTGAGAAACAATTTAAACCCTAAACAATGTACTCGCAAGGGAGTACTTTAGATTCCAGGATTGATCTGCATAAGTCCGGCCTAAACCAAGAAATGGCCGATTTCAGATTTCATTTGGCCACAAAGTGGAGGAGAATGGGTTGGCTTGGGGAGGGAAGCGAGGAGTGGTGAGACTGCAATAGTTGATTCGGGAAGAGTAGTAACAGCTACGACTTGTTATCGTAAAAGTGAGAGAGCTAACAAGGTGAGCTAGCAAGTAAGTCTTTTTTTGAGTGTTGTATCTCCCGTATGAACTTGTTGTTCAATGGAAATAGGTAAGACCTATTTATACAAGTCGTAGTGAAAACGTATCATTGGTCTCATTAAGGAGTGGGGAAGTAAATGGGAGGAGGTGCTAACCGTATGCATGGAATTGATGTTCCACAAAGTGGTTAACGCATGAAACCGGTATTCATGAAACGCTAACGTTATGGAATTGATGTCCCATAAAGTTGTTAACGCATGTGCTTTATGTCCCATGAACGTTTCACACATAACTTCCCGTATTTACTAACCGCCTCACCCTTATGACACTTCCTTATGATGGGCGTGGTATGTACGCCGTACGCCTCGTAAACCGCCAAACCAATACCCAAAGAGGATCCCCCAGTTTGTGTTGATGTCTCGAATATTTTGGAAAACATGTAGCACGTTGTTGTGGCTAGGCAAGTCAAGCTCGGGAAACTTGCCAGCCAGTGGACCTTCGATGGTCGAGATTTTGCATCTTGAGAGGAGGGGCAACTGATCGTTGCACGCCTTTGTTTTGGTAGCCGCAGTAGTGAGAGCCAATGGGGTGGCGCGGGCTAGGGTTGGCATGCCGTTGGCATGGCAAGGTTTGGCGCGCCAAACTTAGAATTTCGGGCCAAAGGTTACCATGTGTCGTCCGGTAACCTGGATGGCTAGGATTTGCTCCCGGGATCGAAGGGCAACTGCTTGATTGTTGCACGCCTTCGTTTTGGTAGCCGCGTAGTGAGGACCAACATGGTGGCGCGGCTAGGTTGGCATGGCAAGGTTTGGCGTGGCCAAACTTAGGTTTTTGGTCAAAGGTTACCATGTGTTGTCTGCAACCTTGACGGCCAGGGATTTGCTCCGGGATTGAAGGAAAACCGTTGATTGTTGCACGCCCGTTTTGGTGGCCGCGTAGGGAAGGCCCAACAGTGGTGGGCACGACTAGGGTGTGGTTAGGCTTGGCATGTGGGGCTGAAGGGTTCGCCTTGGGCGTGGATAGCTTTGGCCAAGTGCGATTTTGGCTTGGCATGTGGGGCCAAGGGTTTGCCATGGCGTATGGCGTGGCTGGGGCCAAGGCAAGGGCGTTTGGCTTGGCACGACGTGACTAGCATGGCTAGGCCAAGGCAAAGTGCGTTTGGCATGGCGCTAGTGGCTTGGCTAGGTTTGGTTTGGATTGGCATGGGGGCCAAGGGTTTCCATAGGCGCATGGCGTGGCTAGCTCGGGCTAGGTGCGGTTTTGCTTGGCAAGTGGGGCTAAGGGTTTGCCATGGGCGTATGGCGTGGATAGGTCAAGGAAAGGGCGTTTGGCTTGGCATGATGTGACTAGCATGGCTAGGGCCAAGGCAAAGTGCGTTTGGCATGGCGCTGGTATCTTGGCTAGGTTTGGTTTTTGGCATGTAGGCCTGGGTTTGCCATAGGCGCATGGCATGGCTAGGGCCAAGGCAAGGGCGTTTGGCTTGGCACGATGTGACTAGCGTGGCTAGCGCCAAGGCAAGTGCGTTTGGCATGGCGCGGCTAGCTCCTGGGCTAGGTTTGGTTTTGGCTTGGCATGTGGGGCCAAGGGTTTGCCATAGGCGATGGCGTGGCTAGCTTGGGCTGGGTGTGGTTTTGGCTTGGCATGTGGGGCCAAGGGTTTGCCATGAGCGTATGGCGTGGCTAGTGGCCAAGGCAAGGGCGTTTGGCTTGGCATGATGTCACTAGCATGGCTAGGGCCAAGGAAAAGTGCGTTTGGCATGGCGCGGGCGGCTTGGCTAGGTTTGGTTTGGCTTGGCATGTGGGGCCAAGGGGTTTGCCATAGGCGCATGGCGTGGCTAGGGCCAAGGCAAGGGCGTTTAGCTTGGCACGATGTGACTAGCATGGCTAGGGCCAAGGCAAAGTGCGTTTGCATGGTGCGGCTAGCTTGGAGGTTTGATTTTGCTTGACATGTGGGGCCAAGGATTTGCCATAGGCGCATGGCGTGGATAGCTTGGGCTAGGTGCGGTTTTGGCTTGACATGTGGGGCCAAGGGTTTGCCATGGGCGTTTGGCGTGGCTAGGGCCAAGGCAAGGGTGTTGAGCTTGGCATGATGTGACTAGCATGGATAGGGCCAAGGCAAAGTGCGTTTGGCATGGCGCGGCTAGCTTGGCAGCAGGTTTGGTTTGGCTTGGCATGTGGGGCAAATAGGGTTTTCCATAGGCGCATGGCGTGGCTGCGCCAGTCCAGGTGCGGTTTTGGTTTGGCATGTGGGGCCAAGGGTTTTCCATAGGCGCATGGCGTGACTAGCTTGGGCTAGGTGCGATTTTGGCTTGGCATGGGGCCAAGGGTTTGCCATAAGGGCGCATGGCGTGACTAGCTGGGGTTAGGTGCGGTTTGCTTGGCGTGTGGGGCCAAGGGCTTGCCATAGGCGCATGGCGTGGCTAGCTCGGGCTAGGTGCGTGACCAAGCTAGGGTTTTGGGGCAAAGGTCATTTGGTAACCTTACTACGGCAGGGATTTTCTCCCCGGGATTAAAGGGCAACCGTTGATGTTACGCGCCGTTTTGATAGCCGCGTAGTGAAGGCGCATGGTGGCGCGGCATGGGGCCATGGCGAGTGTGTTTGGCATGGCGCAGCAGGTGTGGCCGACATGATTTGCCATTGGCACGGGAGGTGCGGCTGAAGCATGGCCGGCATGCTTGGGCGCTGGCGGTGTGGCCGGCATGATTTGCCATTGGCACGCAGGTGCGACTAGCATGGTTGGCATGATTTTGGCACTGGCCGGTGTGGCTGGCATGATTTGCCATTGGCACAGAGGTGCGGCTAGCATGGTTGGCACTGGTCGGTGGCTGCATGATTTTCCATTGGCATGAGGTGCCACTAGCATGGTTGGCATGCTTTGGCGCTAGTCGATTGTGGCTGGCATGATTTTCCATTGGTACGAGGTGCGGCTAGCATGGTTGGCATGCTTTGGCGCGTTTGGTGGTGGGCTGCACGATTTTCCATTGGCATGAGGTGCGGCTAGCGATGGTTGGCATGCTTTGCGCTCGGTGTGGGCGGCATGATTTGCCATTGGCACGAGGTGCGGCTAGCATGGTTGGCATGCTTTAGGCGCGGCTCGGTGTGGTCGGCATGATTTGCCATTGGCACACGCGGAATGAAGTGGGTTGGCTTGTCGTAACCCTAATTTGAAAAAGATACCCCTAATAATTATTTAGGGACACATTAAAGGTTTCAAGAAGCGTTCCTAGTAAATGCTTGTTAGTTTAAATGTTGTGACATCACTGCTGCTAGGGTTTAGTGTTTTACGATTTTAAACCTAAGCTAAAAACCACCATCAACACCTTTATATACGTCATCCTTTATATCCGTACATCAATGATAGCCTCTAGTTACACGATCTTTGCCTCTGA